>JAMPIV010019185.1:600000-830000 GCA_024509875.1 Oreohelix idahoensis | reverse complement strand
CTCCAGCAAGGATTATGAAGGACAGATCAAGTGTTGAGATCAGTGAAACATATCACCTATCCTATTCTATGGCAGGAAGCTAATGAACATATTTCAGAATACGTAGTCTGGGAGAACTTATCCTATGTGAAACCAACTTGGTAAGATGTGTTGTTTGGTCAGAAAGATCTGACCCGTCTATGTGGTGTTGTTGTTGTGTAGTGTTGTGTCCAGAAATGGTTAGAGGATGGAATTCTGACACATGACTAATACTTTGATTGCAGAACTGTGAGTTTCAGTTGGCACCAATGCGGTGTCAAATGAGTTGTTGAATATTACCAGAGTGGACCCGTGCAGTGACATTTTGTCAGAGCAGCCTATTATAGCCCCCAAGCACGGAGAGGTGGGGCCACCAGACTTCTGATATTGCCCCAAGCACGGAGAGGTGGGGCCACCAGACTTCTGATATTGCCCCCAAGCACGGAGAGGTGGGGCCACCAGATCTCAGCACCAGAGCTACACATTCAAGCTACGTGAGCGCCTGGTCTGCTGAGAATTCACCAACTCAACTTATTTCCTAACACACCCATAAAATTTCCATCAAATAACTGGACAATGTGTAATCGCCATAGACAGGGAGTGATGAGGCCACCCCAACAGCACATCCATTAAATGTTCTCCCAAAATAGATTACAACTATAAACAGTAGTAATATTAACTAGTCTAGTAACATACATATGTACACACCTTGCATTTATTATGTAATATTCATGCATTTCTTTCATAATTGCAAAACCTTTCATATGTTCTGACCAAATTAAACCCTTGGTTCAGAACAAATAAATTTAAAGAAAATTACTATCAAAATTTTACACACTTGAGTTAATTCAGTGTATTATAACATTTATTAATATTATTAGACTTAGTAAATATCTGTGTGTGTGTATGTAAACTACCACAACACTTTACATATCATTACCCTAGACATTTAACGTAGCCACATTCATTAGAAAAAAAAAAATAAGTGTGAGGTCGTAGTGGTAGCAAGAAGGGCCTTCTGACAATTCACAGCTACATTTTATCTCAGGAGCCTTCACAGCTGACCTCATGCATCACACTTAGTAATATCACCATCATACAATACCATCAAATCCACTACATATATTGGGGTCTCTTTGTCCCGGGATAATTAGCCCATTAAGTATATTAGGATCTCCTGGGGGGAGAATTAGATTAGGGGAACACATTATAAAAATTAAAAGTGTCCCTTAAAATTAAAAGTGTCCCTGAAAATAAAAGTTGGTGAATCTTCACAGCCAGTGGTAGTTAATTAATTAATTAGAATTATTTTAGACTAGAGTAATTAGAAGTACTTTAGTGGTTGGAAATTTTATCTTGCACATTGCTAGATTTGTTTAAAAAGTATGGCGGAGCTGGCCAAATTCAGATCAGCTGCTGTGCTGACGGCAAAGGAGATGGGAATGGATGGTCAGATTTTAATTCAATATGTAACGGCTGAATGTGATAAGTATATTGAACGGGAAGAAAGAAGATTAGAAAAAGAGGCTGAAAGAAAATTAGAGTCTGAAAGGTTAGCTGAAGAGAAGAGGTTAGAGGCTGAGACTAAGAGGTTGCAGATTGAGGCTGACAAAGCGGCTAAAGCATTGGAGGCAGAAGAAAAACGACAGCAAAGGGAGGCAGAAGATAAAAGGTTGCAAAGGGAGCACGAATTACGACTAAGGGAGCTGGAGCTACAAGGCCAGACTCCTGAAAATGGTGCCAGCCCTTTTGCCTCAGATGCTACGCCCAGTCTGGGAGCCTCAAACTCAGCTATGGGGTTTCATTTAGACCATTTTGTTGAAAAAGACGATGACATAGAGGGGTACCTAGGACGTTTTGAGTTATTAGCTACTACATATGGGTTAGAGAGAGAGAGGTGGAGTTTAAAGCTATCACAGGGACTGAGAGGTACTTCTTACGAAGTCTTCGCAAAAATGAACAGAGAAGACCAGGAGAATTATGACATGTTAAAGCAGGCTTTGTTATTGAGGTACGAAAAAAATGGGAAATTTTATCGTAAGAAATTTAGAAATGCCAAACTGTTGTCTGGGGAGACATACCACCAATTCTCTGCCAGACTGGAAACCTATTTGGAGAAATGGACTGCTCTGGGGAAGACCCAAGATCTTAAAGAAATGATCATGATTGAGCAATTGAGAGAGTCCATGGCTCCAGACATGAGAAAATTTCTCATGGAACAAGGTGCAGAGAAGTTGGGGGGGGGGGGTTTAAATGTCGCTGAAAGGTATCAGGCAGCCCAGGCAGAGGTAAGTGGTGCTAAAAAGAAGCACATAGACAATTTTAAAGCTCCACAGCAATTTAATAAATTTGATAATAGAGAGCAGGGAAATAAAGGTAGGACAAACTTTGAACGGCCAAGAAATGACTACCGAGACAGAAACTCACAGTTCAATGACCAAAAATCCAATGAAAGAAAACCGTTTAACCAAGGAAAAAGATGGTGTAAATGGTGCAAGAAAGATAACCATAACACCGAATTTTGTAGAAGGAAACCTTCAAACATTGCTGCAATGAAGTCGGGGACTCAAAGATTAAAGGTTAATCCTAAGGGACAGCAGGAACCTTATCACCCCCCAGTTTGTGAGGATGTTATTTGTAATGGGGTCACCATAAGGTGCCTTTATGATACAGGTTTGGATTATGATTCAGTTGTGAAGTCTAGCCTAGTGGACCCAAGTCAGTATACCACAGAAACAGTGGAAATACAAGGGGCAACTAAGGACATACCACTCATGACACTTCCCATCGCAAGGATAACGGTGAAAACTCGCTATGTGGAAGGAGAAATCAGAGCAGCAGTGATAGATGAACCAATCTACCCTCTGATATTGGGGTGGAGATACGTCTTCTTGGGGAATCCCGAGAGACCTGTGATCATGGCGACAGTGCAGACCAGGTCACAGAAGAAGGAGGAAGAAGGTGAACCTATAAATGCTCATCCAGAGGAGATGAGGAAGGCGCAGGCTGAGGATAGGACACTCAAGCCATGTTTTAAAAAATTGCCCAAATGCCACACACCTCCGAGCAAGGGGGAATATTTTATGAAGAACAAACTCTTATACAGGAAGGCCGGAGCTGGAACAAATGGTCACAACCAGCTGGTTCTTCCCACTTCATATAGGGATAAAGTGATGGAACTCGGGCATGCGATTCCCTTCAGTGGTCACATGGGGATCAGCGCCACAGGACAGCGTATAGCTTGTCATTACTTCTGGCCAGGGATAACGGAGGATATAAAAAGATATGCCAAATCCTGCCCAGAATGTCAAAGGGTAGCTCCAAAGCACTGGACTGCTCCTGCAACTCTAGGGGAAATGCCCATAGTGGGAACACCTTTTGAGAGGGTTGCAGTGGATATTGTAGGACCTCTCACTCGGACCAAGAGGAGGAACAGTTACATCCTTACTCTGGTGGACACTTGTTCTATGTGGGGAGAGGCGGTAGCCCTGCCATAAATTGATTCAAAACATGTAGCAGAGGCACTACTTACAATATTTACCCGATTAGGATTCCCGCATCAAATCTTGACGGATAATGGCTCTCAGTTCAAGGGGAAACTAACGGAAGAAGTTTTTAAGCTATTTCAAGCCAGACACTTTCATTGTAGTCCGTACCATCCGCAAGGGAACGGCCAGGTAGAGAGGTTCAACGGGACTCTCATTTCTATCCTGAGAAAGCTGGCACACGAAAAAACCGGATCTGTGGGATCAATTCCTGCCCGCCGCATTGTTTGCGTACCGGGAGGTACCACATAGTTCAACCGGGATGGCTCCCGCAACTCTGCTATTTGGGAGGCCAATAAAAGGTCCATTAGAAGCACTATTAAGGACCTGGACAGATGAGAAGGCGGAAGAGACTGTTACCTCATCTTATCAATACGTGAACGAACTGACCACTCGTTTGAAAGCTGGATGGAAACTGGCAAATGATAATTTGAAACAAGCCAGGAAGAAACATGCAGCATATTTTAATAGGAAGGCAAAGGACAGAGAACTGGCAGTGGGAGAGAAGGTGCTGCTTCTACTACCCGGTAGCCAGAATAAATTACAAATTGGATGGCAAGGTCCATATACGGTTCTAGAGAAGGTGTCTAGAACAAACTATAAAATTGACAAAAAGGGGAAGGAGAAAGTTTATCATGTAAACCTGTTAAAGAAGTATCTGGACAGACCACTCCAGGAAAGCACCCCCTTACTGACCTTAGCTATCGCAACTCAAATGCAAAAGGAACCACTCACCTCACATGAATACCCATTACATCCTTGTGAAACAGCAGCACAGGTAAAAGTCAGTAAGCACCTGACTAAAAACCAGAGGGAGAGAGTTCAACAGGTTCTGGAGGAACATACAGATGTATTAACAGATAAACAAGGCCATACAAATTTGCTACAGTATGACATGAAACTGGTAGACTCAAACCCAATCTGTATGAGAGCCTATTCTATTCCGTTCGCGAAGGAGAAGGCATTGAAGGAAGAAATAGATTATTTGTTGAAGGAGGGGATTATTTCACACAGTGAATCATCTTTTAGCTCTAGTGTCGTATTGTTGAGAAAACCGTCTGGGGAACACAGACTGTGCATAGATTACAGGAAACTGAATGCTGTCACAGAAGGACAAGTGGATCCATTACCAGACACAAAACAGTTATTTGCCAGACTGAACAAGGCAAAATACTTTTCAAAGGTGGATCTTAGTAAAGGCTATTACCAGATCCCAGTGAAGCCTGAAGTGAGACCTTATTTGGCTTTTAGCACTTCGGATGGACATTATGAATTCAACATGCTACCATTCGGACTGAAAAATGCTCCGAGTGTATTTTCAAGGATGATGCGCAAATTGTTGGATCCCCTGAATAACCCATGTATCACGAATTTCATGGATGATATTCTCGTCGCCACAGAGACATTTGAAGAACACATTGAAGCTCTAGAAATGTTATTTAATAGGCTTAGGGAGGCGAACTTGACTGCTAGGCCAACAAAATGTTGCATTGGATGCAAAGAGTTGGAATTCTTGGGACACACTGTATATCAGGGTAGCATGACCCCTGATCCCAAGAACTTGGAAAAACTGCAGAGAGCACCTAGACCACAAACAAAAAAAGATGTGCGATCATTCGTGTCGTTATGCGGATTTTATCAAAAATATATCAAAGATTTTAACTCTATTTGTGCTCCTCTGACTGATCTGACTCGCAAGGGACTTCCAGATAAAATTAATTGGACTGCGCAAAGTGAATTAGCGTTCCAAGACTTAAAGGAAAAACTCACTAGCAAGCCTATTCTCAAACTACCTGATTTGACACAGGACTTTGTCTTAAGAACCGATGCAAGTAATGTAGGACTCGGAGCGGCTTTGTTGCAAAGATCATCTTCACCTGATGGGGAACTGAAACCAGTCGCTTATGCAAGCCGCAAATTGAATAAGGCGGAACAAGGATACTCCACAAGCGAAAAAGAATGTTTAGCGTTAATCTGGGCAATAAAGAAGTTTCAAATCTATCTGTATGGTAGGACTTTTGTGGTCGAGACGGACCATCAGCCTCTCGTATTCTTATCTCAGGCTAAGCATGAAAACGCAAGATTGCTGAGGTGGTCTTTATTGCTTCAACCTTATCAGTTTAGTATCCAATATATCCCAGGCAAATTGAATGTCGGTGCAGATTTCCTCAGTCGGCACCCCTGTGATCAAAATTAGAGTAATGGCAGGCGTAAGGAGAGATTTTATCTATGTGTATCACTGGTTTTAGAACTTGCCGTAGGCATGTTTTCAAGTGGGGAGATGTGTCACAAAATTAACCGTGATACAACGTTAAAATATCTCCAATGATACAACGTAAGGATAAAAACTAATGCGTAAGCTGCTAGAATACATGATCGCCCACGCCGCGGGTCATCACCCGCCATGGAAATTAAATTGTTAGACTTGAAGGCAAAACGGAACGGGATGAGAACGGAGATCAAAAGGAAAAATCTGACTGAACGCGTGCTTGAAACTAGCGAGGCTAAAAGGACGCAAATTGGTGGGGAAAGGAGGAAAAAGTCACGTTCCCCAAGTTGACATAAAGTAAAGAAATCGACAAAAGGGACCTTGGATATTATACGCCACAGTCATTTTTTGGACGCTTTTGCGATAACTTAGTCCGTTTATTTGAATGCAGTGATGAACGCATTCCAGAAGATTCTAGAAAATATTTGAAAAGTAACTTTTCTTAATAATAATGTTAGGAATATAAAACCTAGCTGGCCGGATGGCCCATCTTGAGCAGTGAAATAATATGCTTTCATTTATACAGACGGACAGATAATAAGAAAGATATTGACAAAAGACTGTGTTGTTCATATCAACGATCGTCTGCATTGAAATAAAACATGTCACTAATTTTCAAAAAATTGTGGCCTTGAAGACGCAAGTGCTAAAATCTAGTTGGAATGAAGAGACGGGGGTGGGATGGTGAATTGTGGCTAAAAATAACTTTAAAGGGCAAAATTGTGTAGGGGAAGGCAGAGTTGGTTCAAAAAACAAGTGTGTTTTTTTTTGTGAAACGCAAGTAGAGACGGACGGACCAACAGACAATAAGGCATACTTGACTGAGGTATGACTGAAATGACTTTTTGGTAGGATATTTGAATTTGAAAAATAAAAGGCAGTGATTGGCCATAGATGAATATATTATCGGCGCTCAGACGCGCATTTTGTGCCAGTCATTATAAGTTGTCCTAGTAGACACAGTGAATTATTAAGTGGTGTAATTCCCAGAAGCTATTGAAATATTTAGAGGGACGCCATCCTAAAGCCAGCAGCTCAGCTGAGTTTTGCTAGCATTTAACTGTGTTCTATATTCATAATTCTGGTAAGACTGAAATTATTTCTTTGTACATTTTAATATTTGTTTAAGGTTTCGAGTGATTTGATACTGCAATAGCATAATCTGTCCCTTACAACAAGTAAGGATTCGCTCTAGACCCCCCGCCCCAGTTCAGGGTCTAGAGACAAATAAAATACATAAACTCCAGCAAGGATTATGAAGGACAGATCAAGTGTTGAGATCAGTGAAACATATCACCTATCCTATTCTATGGCAGGAAGCTAATGAACATATTTCAGAATACGTAGTCTGGGAGAACTTATCCTATGTGAAACCAATTTGGTAAGATGTGTTGTTTGGTCAGAAAGATCTGACCCGTCTATGTGGTGTTGTTGTTGTGTAGTGTTGTGTCCAGAAATGGTTAGAGGATGGAATTCTGACACATGACTAATACTTTGATTGCAGAACTGTGAGTTTCAGTTGGCACCAATGCGGTGTCAAATGAGTTGTTGAATATTACCAGAGTGGACCCGTGCAGTGACATTTTGTCAGAGCAGCCTATTATAGCCCCCAAGCACGGAGAGGTGGGGCCACCAGACTTCTGATATTGCCCCCAAGCACGGAGAGGTGGGGCCACCAGACTTCTGATATTGCCCCCAAGCACGGAGAGGTGGGGCCACCAGATCTCAGCACCAGAGCTACACATTCAAGCTACGTGAGCGCCTGGTCTGCTGAGAATTCACCAACTCAACTTATTTCCTAACACACCCATAAAATTTCCATCAAATAACTGGACAATGTGTAGTCGCCATAGACAGGGAGTGATGAGGCCACCCCAACAGCACATCCATTAAATGTTCTCCCAAAATAGATTACAACTATAAACAGTAGTAATATTAACTAGTATAGTAACATACATATGTACACACCTTGCATTTATTATGTAATATTCATGCATTTCTTTCATAATTGCAAAACCTTTCATATGTTCTGACCAAATTAAACCCTTGGTTCAGAACAAATAAATTTAAAGAAAATTACTATCAAAATTTTACACACTTGAGTTAGTTCAGTGTATTATAACATTTATTAATATTATTAGACTTAGTAAATATCTGTGTGTGTGTATGTAAACTACCACAACACTTTACATATCATTACCCTAGACATTTAACGTAGCCACATTCATTAGAAAAAAAAATAAGTGTGAGGTCGTAGTGGTAGCAAGAAGGGCCTTCTGACAATTCACAGCTACATTTTATCTCAGGAGCCTTCACAGCTGACCTCATGCATCACACTTAGTAATATCACCATCATACAATACCATCAAATCCACTACATATAACAAGACACACAAACGTGAAAAACTACGGTTAATTGGGTATGGGTCTGACCAACACACAAAGTTAAGTTTCTTTTGTTGTTTATTATTATTTAAACTTGACATTATCAAATATCTAAAGAAAGATCAAATAAAGTCAGATTTACATACATATGAAATAGCAGAATAAAGGTGCCCTTCCCCTATGGAGAAAAAAGAACCCAAAAAGTTAGTAACCCAAAGATCAAAGGTTAGCACTATGTTACAGAGTAGACAATAAAGTGAACAGGTTCCTCCTATATGCTACCCAGTAAAGTTAACAAGTTTAAGCAAATCCAGTTTTGGTGAAGTCCCTGTAACAAAGAAAAATATTCATACAGTGGCCACTCGATCACTCTTACCTACTCTTGGTGATATCCCTTGGAATTACAATGTTTCCTGACTATATAAAATGTCAGGTGTATTTCCCAAATTGGCCCCAGTCCATCTTCTGTCAGATAAAGACTAGTGAGGTGAACGCTGAATCTGGGGTGGGTTTTTCCTGGATGAACAAAATGCCACCGCCAATGGTTGCTGTAGAAACGTGATCTTGGGGTTCACAGTTAAAAGAGAAAAATACTTCCAGTATTGGAAAAGATCTGGTTGCTAAAAATGTTACAATTGATAAATGATGATAATCCTATCGGCTGGCTCTATGGTAGAGTGCCGATTCTGAAACAGCGTAAATTCTGGATGCTTATGCTTGAATACGACTGTCAGAAGTCGGGAATGAATGTTATTTTTTTTTCACCACCCAAGTGGGCTGATAAAATTGAAAAAATATTGCTGGGTTTGGTAAGTACACTTAAATTTTACACGTTAAAATTTTTCTCATGTATCGTTGGCACATACTTGCTCACCATTGAAATTGGTGACGCACAAGCCAAGAAAAGACAACATTAACCAATCAGTAAAAAAAGAAGAAAAAGACCGCTGGACGCCCTCGATCAGGCCTGCTAGGAATATATAAGAAACATTTATGGAAAAATGCTACTATTCTATATAGCTACATATATGCACACAGAGTGGGACAAGACGATCTCTTATCCACTCCGTCAGTCCTGATTAAATTTAAAAGGCACACGGTGTCTTTAGCCTACCTTATCGCCCGTCGATAGCGCTGAGTTTTCAGGTCGGATGAGTTATGCGACTCTCCCCCCTCTTGCTCGCGCTTAGCGATCAGCGTACAATTATCAATTATCACAAACTATCGCCGGTCGTTAAGTAGCTATTAATTTGGTTGGCGTCTGATAGTTTAGTCGTATGATATTAAATAATAGGCACTTACAATAATACGCACAATGAAATAAAACGTGAATTCGTTTCTGTCACTATCAGTCGCGCCTAGCATTGAAACCAGTCAACTAACCGTCTCTTCTTGTGTGAGAAAGCGTGTGGTGAAATTTAACATTATAACTGAACATCTGGTATGAAATAGCTACGCGTTATTTTATTTCACTAGTTTTAACGCTAGAAAATCTAAGTGAATTATAATGGTAAAAGCTTAACACTTTTAAACACGTAAGCACTACTTTCTATTACCAGAAAATCAGAATGAAAATACCCACGAATGCTATTAACACATTTTCCACAATGGTTCTAGAACTACGTGCTTAGACTATCCAAAAATTCTGAGTGACAACTGATAGCAGGTTTAAGAAAACACAGTTTATATATCATTATGTTTCTCTGATCTATAGATGTTGTTACTTTTCGCACTATTGTGTGAGTAACGGAGAATCAGAAACATGAGTTCCCCAGATAAAGGTTTACGGTCTGCCTTTCTCGAGCGTTCGACCGCCATCAAAGACTTATATCCGTGTAACGGGGTTCTTGAAGATTTTTGCCCGTGAATCGACATCAAAGCGCTCTCGGGAAAATCCTGGATCTCCCCTCGTGGACTTCAAAGACTCTGTGTTTTTCACGTGCAGTCTGTCGGGTATCGTATGATTGACAGATAAGCTCGCGTGAGAAAACTAGGTAAACAAACCTGATTCGCTAACTGTTATGACTGACAGGTCATGCAGTTTGTAAACATTGCGTTAGCTCGTGTTCACAGAAAAAGAGGTGGGACGAAAAGTACGCTTGTGTAAGTAAAACACAGGTAGAAAAAATGCGTGGTTTTGCTAGCAAATCCTAGAACGCTACTAGGTTACAAGCCTGTCAGATTACTGTAGGCTCTCTTTTCATTATACGTCACAAAGAGTAATATCTCGCCTGATGCTCCCATGTACTTAACCATTTCTGGTGTTATACCATCATGCCCTGTTGCTTTGCCTATCTTGATTTTCTCCAGTGCTGCCTTCAGTTCTTCCATCTTTATGTCATCTTCATCACCATTGGTTTCCTCTTCTGTTTGTCAAATATAGATATATTTAATTTCTTTATAATGCGATTAGTTATTTATTTGAAATAAATTGACTTTTTTTACCGTAAGTTTATTTATTTTTTTTGGTAATAAATAATTTTCGATGACATCACGACAAACTATTCGAGTGTACGGTCACAGATTTAGCATTTAGCATTTAGTTTTGTCAAAGTGGACACATGCCATTTTTGTGGGTTATGCATTTATCAATGCCAGTTGGTACCAACAACTTAAGAAACATAATCTGAACTTGTGTGACGTTGCCACATGACTTGTAACTCAGTTCAAGTGGCCAAAGAAAATAATTTATAAATGAATTATTCGGTAAAATTATTCTTTGAACACGTATATTGAAATTAGTTTTCTATTTACTGAGATATTTGACATCTTTAATTTTTAAAACTTTAATTAAATTTTTTACAAAATAAAGTTGGCACTTTTGTGACTATAAGTCAGCAGATGCATAATCTACTTGCGTATTTGCAAAATGTTTTTTTTTTCAGAGCTGAATAAAATAATTCAGAATATGTAGATGACTGACTAGGAAGTACCAGGTCAACCTCCTTAAATTTTACAAGAAAATACTTATTTGTAAAAAAAATTTTACTTTGAACAATAACTACTTTAATCACATTAAATACTTGTAAGTACAGATAAATAGAAATGCCAAACTGTCGAGTTTGGGGAGACATACCACCAAAACTCTGCCAGACAAAGTGGAAACCTCATTTGGAGAAAATGAACTGTCTGGGGAAGACTCCAAGAAATCTTAAAAGAAATGATCATGATTGAGCAATTGAGAGATAAATTTGATAATAGAGAACAGGGAAATAAAGGTAGGACAAACTTTGAACGGCCAAGAAATGACTACCGAGACAGAAACTCACAGTTCAATGACCAAAAATCCAATGAAAGAAAACCGTTTAACCAAGGAAAAAGATGGTGTAAATGGTGCAAGAAAGATAACCATAACACCGAATTTTGTAGAAGGAAACCTTCAAACATTGCTGCAATGAAGTCGGGGACGCAAAGATTAAAGGTTAATCCTAAGGGACAGCAGGAACCTTATCACCCCCCAGTTTGTGAGGATGTTATTTGTAATGGGGTCACCATAAGGTGCCTTTATGATACAGGTTTGGATTATGATTCAGTTGTGAAGTCTAGCCTAGTGGACCCAAGTCAGTATACCACAGAAACAGTGGAAATACAAGGGGCAACTAAGGACATACCACTCATGACACTTCCCATCGCAAGGATAACGGTGAAAACTCGCTATGTGGAAGGAGAAATCAGAGCAGCAGTGATAGATGAACCAATCTACCCTCTGATATTGGGGTGTAGATACGTCTTCTTGGGGAATCCCGAGAGACCTGTGATCATGGCGACAGTGCAGACCAGGTCACAGAAGAAGGAGGAAGAAGGTGAACCTATAAATGCTCATCCAGAGGAGATGAGGAAGGCGCAGGCTGAGGATAGGACACTCAAGCCATGTTTTAAAAAATTGCCCAATTGCCACACACCTCCAAGTAAGGGGGAATATTTTATGAAGAACAAACTCTTATACAGGAAGGCCGGAGCTGGAACAAATGGTCACAACCAGCTGGTTCTTCCCACTTCATATAGGGATAAAGTGATGGAACTCGGGCATGCGATTCCCTTCAGTGGTCACATGGGGATCAGCGCCACAGGACAGCGTATAGCTTGTCATTACTTCTGGCCAGGGATAACGGAGGATATAAAAAGATATGTCAAATCCTGCCCAGAATGTCAAAGGGTAGCTCCAAAGCACTGGACTGCTCCTGCAACTCTAGGGGAAATGCCCATAGTGGGAACACCTTTTGAGAGGGTTGCAGTGGATATTGTGGGACCTCTCACTCGGACCAAGAGGAGGAACAGTTACATCCTTACTCTGGTGGACACTTGTTCTATGTGGGGAGAGGCGGTAGCCCTGCCATCAATTGATTCAAAACATGTAGCAGAGGCACTACTTACAATATTTACCCGATTAGGATTCCCGCATCAAATCTTGACGGATAATGGCTCTCAGTTCAAGGGGAAACTAACGGAAGAAGTTTTTAAGCTATTTCAAGCCAGACACTTTCATTGTAGTCCGTACCATCCGCAAGGGAACGGCCAGGTAGAGAGGTTCAACGGGACTCTCATTTCTATCCTGAGAAAGCTGGCACACGAAAAACCGGATCTGTGGGATCAATTCCTGCCCGCCGCATTGTTTGCGTATCGGGAGGTACCACATAGTTCAACCGGGATGGCTCCCGCAACTCTGCTATTTGGGAGGCCAATAAAAGGTCCATTAGAAGCCTATTAAGGACCTGGACAGATGAGAAGGCGGAAGAGACTGTTACCTCATCTTATCAATACGTGAACGAACTGACCACTCGTTTGAAAGCTGGATGGAAACTGGCAAATGATAATTTGAAACAAGCCAGGAAGAAACATGCAGCATATTTTAATAGGAAGGCAAAGGACAGAGAACTAGCTGTGGGAGAGAAGGTGCTGCTTCTACTACCCGGTAGCCAGAATAAATTACAAATTGGATGGCAAGGTCCATATACGGTTCTAGAGAAGGTGTCTAGAACAAACTATAAAATTGACAAAAAGGGGAAGGAGAAAGTTTATCATGTAAACCTGTTAAAGAAGTATCTGGACAGACCACTCCAGGAAAGCACCCCCTTACTGACCTTAGCTATCGCAACTCAAATGCAAAAGGAACCACTCACCTCACATGAATATCCATTACATCCTTGTGAAACAGCAGCACAGGTAAAAGTCAGTAAGCACCTGACTAAAAAACCAGAGGGAGAGAGTTCAACAGGTTCTGGAGGAACATACAGATGTATTAACAGATAAACCAGGCCATACAAATTTGCTACAGTATGACATGAAACTGGTAGACTCAAACCCAATCTGTATGAGAGCCTATTCTATTCCGTTCGCGAAGGAGAAGGCATTGAAGGAAGAAATAGATTATTTGTTGAAGGAGGGGATTATTTCACACAGTGAATCATCTTTTAGCTCTAGTGTCGTATTGTTGAGAAAAACCGTCTGGGGAACACAGACTGTGCATAGATTACAGGAAACTGAATGCTGTCACAGAAGGACAAGTGGATCCATTACCAGACACAAAACAGTTATTTGCCAGACTGAACAAGGCAAAATACTTTTCAAAGGTGGATCTTAGTAAAGGCTATTACCAGATCCCCGTGAAGCCTGAAGTGAGACCTTATTTGGCTTTTAGCACTTCGGATGGACATTATGAATTCAATATGCTACCATTCGGACTGAAAAATGCTCCGAGTGTATTTTCAAGGATGATGCGCAAATTGTTGGATCCCCTGAATAACCCATGTATCACGAATTTCATGGATGATATTCTCGTCGCCACAGAGACATTTGAAGAACACATTGAAGCTCTAGAAATGTTATTTAATAGGCTTAGGGAGGCGAACTTAACTGCTAGGCCAACAAAATGTTGCATTGGATGCAAAGAGTTGGAATTCTTGGGACACACTGTATATCAGGGTAGCATGACCCCTGATCCCAAGAACTTGGAAAAACTGCAGAGAGCACCTAGACCACAAACAAAAAAGGACGTGCGATCATTCGTGTCGTTATGCGGATTTTATCAAAAATATATCAAAGATTTTAACTCTATTTGTGCTCCTCTGACTGATCTGACTCGCAAGGGACTTCCAGATAAAATTAATTGGACTGCGCAAAGTGAATTAGCGTTCCAAGACTTAAAGGAAAAAAAAACTCACTAGCAAGCCTATTCTCAAACTGCCTGATTTGACACAGGACTTTGTCTTAAGAACCGATGCCAGTAATGTAGGACTCGGAGCGGCTTTGTTGCAAAGATCATCTTCACCTGATGGGGAACTGAAACCAGTCGCTTATGCAAGCCGCAAATTGAATAAGGCGGAACAAGGATACTCCACAAGCGAAAAAGAATGTTTAGCGTTAATCTGGGCAATAAAGAAGTTTCAAATCTATCTGTATGGTAGGACTTTTGTGGTCGAGACGGACCATCAGCCTCTCGTATTCTTATCTCAGGCTAAGCATGAAAACGCAAGATTGCTGAGGTGGTCTTTATTGCTTCAACCTTATCAGTTTAGTATCCAATATATCCCAGGCAAATTGAATGTCGGTGCAGATTTCCTCAGTCGGCACCCCTGTGATCAAAATTAGAGTAATGGCAGGCGTGAGGAGAGATTTTATCTATGTGTATCACTGGTTTTGGAACTTGCCGTAGGCATGTTTTCAAGTGGGGAGATGTGTCATAAAATTAACCGTGATACAACGTTAAAATATCTCCAATGATACAACGTAGGGATAAAAACTAATGCGTAAGCTACTAGAATACATGATCGCCCACGCCGCGGGTCACCACCCGCCATGGAAATAAAATTGTTAGACGTGAAGGCAAAACGTTTACCCTTGGAGCGGGATGAGAACGGAGATCAGAGGAAAAAAATATGACTGAAACGTGCTTGAAACTAGCAAGGCTAAAAGGACGCAAATTGGTGGGGCAAGGAAAAGAAAAATTCACGTCCCCAAGTTGACACAAGGTAAAGAAATCGACAAAAGGGACCTTAGCTATTATACGCCACAGTCATTTCTTGGACGCTTTTGCGATAACTTAGTCCGTTTATTTGAATGCAGTGATGAACGCATTATAGAAGATTCTAGAAAATATTTGAAAAGTAACTTTTTCTTAATAATAATGTTAGGAATATAAAACCTAGCTGGCCGGATGGCCCATCTTGAGCAGTGAAATAATATGCTTTCATTTATACAGACGGATAGATAATAAGAAAGATATTGACAAAAGACTGTGTTGTTCATATCAGCGAGCGTCTGCATTGAAACAAAAATGTCCCTAATTTTCAAAAAACTGCAGGCTTGAGACTCAAAGCGCTAAAATCTAGTTGGTATGAAAGAGAGGGGATGGGCTGGAGAATTGTGGCTAAAAATAACTTTAAAGGCAAAATTGTGTAGGGGAAGGCAGAGTTGGTTCAAAAAAAACAAGTGTGTTTTTTGTGAAACGCAAGTAGAGACGGACGGACCAACAGACAATAAGGCATACTTGACTGAGGTATGACTGAAATGACTTTTTGGTAGTAGGTTTGAATTTGAAAGGAAAAAAGGCGGTGATTGGCCATAGATGAATATATTATCGGCGCTCAGACGCGCATTTTTGCCATTCGTTATAAGTTGTCCTAGTAGACACAGTAAATAATATAGTGGTGTATTCCCAGAAGCAAATTGATATCTTTAGAGGGACGCCATACTAAAGCCAGCAGCTCAGCTGAGTTTTGCTAGCAATTAACTGTGTTCTATATTCATAATTCTGGTAAGACTGAAAGTATTTCTTTGTATATTTTAATATGTGTTTAATGTTTCGAGTGATTTGATACTGCCATATCAAAATCTATCCCTTACAACAAGTAAGGATTCGCTCTAGACCCCCCGCCCCAGTTCAGGGTCTAGGGACAAATAAAATACATAAACTCCAGTAAGGATTATGAAGGACAGATCAAGTGTTGAGATCAGTGAAACATATCACCTATCCTATTCTATGGCAGGAAGCTAATGAACATATTTCAGAATAGTAGTATTTGTCTGGGAGTTGGACAACTGTCCTATGTGAAATCGACAACGGGATTGGTAAGATGTGACTGTCAGAAAAATTTGATTACCCGTCTATGTGGTAAATAGGTGTGTCGTTTGACCACCTGGGGTTAGAGGATTACCAAAATTCTGACACTCTCTCCAAGACCAATACTTTATTGTCTGTCTAGCTGTCCTGAGTTTTTATTTCTCTGTGGTGTCAAATGATGAGTTGTCTGAATATAGTACAGAGCTACCCGTGCAAATTTGGATTTTGGCAGAGAAGGTATTGAACAGCCCAAGCAATAGAGGTGGGGCCACAGATTAGCACCAGAGCTAACCTTCAAGCTACGTGAAATCTCAGTCTGCTGATAATTCACCAACTCAACAACATAAAATTAACACACCCTTAAAATTTTCATCAAATATTCATCAATGCGTAGTCGCGCCAACAACCCACCCAACAGATCATCCATTCATAAAACACTGTTCTCCCAAATAGATTACAAATAAAACAGTAGTAATATTCTAGTGACAGTCCTAGTTTTCGGGGACAGCTAATATGTAACACCTTGCATTTTAATGTCATATTCATGCATTTCTTTCATAAGATTGCAAAAATCCTTTCATATGTTTCTGGCCAAAATTAACCTTGGTTCAAACAACATAAAATTGTAAAAAAAATTTACTATCGTTTACACATCCCCCCTAGTTCAGTGTGCGAGTTTTATTTACTATTATTAGACTTGTTAATATCTGTGACGTGTGAGGTTTTTCAAACCACCACAACACAATTACACCAGAAGAACACTTAGAATTTTAACAGCCACATTCATTATCCGGCGCAAGGCTCCGCGTGTGAAATCGTAGTTTAGCAAGAAGGGCCTTCTGACAATTGCTACAGTTTTATCTTTAGGCACAAAAAAGGCTGATAATGCAATCACACTTGCTAATATCATCATACAATACCATTTGAATTCTGGAAATCATTCAATGCTGTCGTTATGCGGATTTTATCAAAAATATATAAAAGATTTTAACTCTATTTGTGCTCCTCTGACTGATCTGACTCGCAAGGGACTTCCAGATAAAATTAATTGGACTGCGCAAAGTGAATTAGCATTCCAAGACTTAAAGGAAAAAACTCACTAGCAACGGGTATTCTCAAATTCGTGATTTGACACAGGACTTTGTCTTAAGAAAACTCTAGATGCCAAGAGAAGGACTCGGAGCGGCTTTGTTGCAAAGATCATCTTCACCTGATGGGGAACTGAAACCAGTCGCTTATGCAAGCCGCAAATTGAATAAGGCGGAACAAGGATACTCCACAAGCGAAAAAGAATGTTTAGCGTTAATCTGGGCAATAAAGAAGTTTCAAATCTATCTGTATGGTAGGACTTTTGTGGTCGAGACGGACCATCAGCCTCTCGTATTCTTATCTCAGGCTAAGCATGAAAACGCAAGATTGCTGAGGTGGTCTTTATTGCTTCAACCTTATCAGTTTAGTATCCAATATATCCCAGGCAAATTGAATGTCGGTGCAGATTTCCTCAGTTGGCACCCCTGTGATCAAAATTAGAGTAATGGCAGGAGTGAGGAGAGATTTTATCTTTGTGTATCACTGGTTTTGGAACTTGCCGTAGGCATGTTTTCAAGTGGGGAGATGTGTCACAAAATTAACCATGATACAACGTTAAAATATCTCCAATGATACAACGTAGGGATAAAAACTAATGCGTAAGCTACTAGAATACATGATCGCCCACGCCGCGGATCACCACCCGCCATGGAATTTAAATTGTTAGACGTGAAGGCAAAACGTTTACCCTTGGAGCGGGATGAGAACGGAGATCAGAGGAAAAAAATATGACTGAAACGTGCTTGAAATTAGCAAGGCTAAAGGACGCAAATCTGTGGGGCAAGGAAAAAGTCACGTCCCCAAGTTGACATAAAGTAAAGAAATCGACAAAAGGGACCTTAGCTATTATACGCCACAGTCATTTCTTGGACGCTTTTGCGATAACTTAGTCCGTTTATTTGAATGCAGTGATGAACGCATTCCAGAAGATTCTAGAAAATATTTGAAAAGTAACTTTTTCTTAATAATAATGTTAGGAATATAAAACATAGCTGGCCGGATGGCCCATCTTGAGCAGTGAAATAATATGCTTTCATTTATACAGACGGATAGATAATAAGAAAGATATTGACAAAAGACTGTGTTGTTCATATCAACGAGCGACTGCATTGAAATAAAACATGTCACTAATTTTCAAAAAAATTGTGGCCTTGAAGACTCAAGTGCTAAAATCTAGTTTGAATGAAAGGATGGTGAACTGTGGCTAAAAATAACTTTAAAGGCAAAATTGTGTAGGGGAAGGCAGAGTTGGTTCAAAAAACAAGTGTGTTTTTTGTGTGAAACGCAAGTAGAGACGGACGGACCAACAGACAATAAGGCATACTTGACTGAGGTATGACTGAAATGACTTTTTGGTAGTAGGTTTGAATTTGAAAGGAAAAAAGGCGGTGATTGGCCATAGATGAATATATTATCGGCGCTCAGACGCGCATTTTTGCCATTCGTTATAAGTTGTCCTAGTAGACACAGTAAATAATATAGTGGTGTATTCCCAGAAGCAAATTGATATCTTTAGAGGGACGCCATACTAAAGGCAGCAGCTCAGCTGAGTTTTGCTAGCATTTAACTGTGTTCTATATTCATAATTCTGATAAGACTGAAATTATTTCTTTGTATATTTTAATATGTGTTTAATGTTTCGAGTGATTTGATACTGCCATATCAAAATCTATCCCTTACAACAAGTAAGGATTCGCTCTAGACCCCCCGCCCCAGTTCAGGGTCTAGGGACAAATAAAATACATAAACTCCAGCAAGGATTATGAAGGACAGATCAAGTATTGAGATCAGTGAAACATATCACCTATCCTATTCTATGGCAGAAAGCTAATGAACATATTTCAGAATATGTAGTCTGGGAGAACTTATCCTATGTGAAACCAAATTGGTAAGATGTGTTGTTTGGTCAAAAAAGATCTGACCCGTCTATGTGGTGTTGTTGTGTGTCGTGTTGTGTCCAGAAATGGTTTAGAGGATGGAATTCTGACACATGACCAATACTTTATTGCAGAGCTGTGAGTTTTTATTTGGCACCAATGTGGTGTCAAATGATGAGTTACTAATACAAGAGTGGACCCGTGCAGTTTATATTTTGGCAGAGCAGCCTGATATTGCCCCCAAGCACGGAGAGGTGGGGCCACCAGATCTCAGCACCAGAGCTACACATTCAAGCTACGTGAGCGTCTGGTCTGCTGAGAATTCACCAACTCAACTTATTTTCTAACACACCCATAAAATTTCCATCAAATAACTGGACAATGTGTAGTCACCATAGACAGGGAGTGATGAGGCCACCCCAACAGCACATCCATTAAATGTTCTCCCAATTAGATTACAACTATAAACAGTAGTAATAATAACTAGTCTAGTAACATACATATGTACACACCTTGCATTTTTATGTCATATTCATGCATTTCTTTCATAATTGCAAAACCTTTCATATGTTCTGACCAAAATAAAACCTTGGTTCAGAACAAATAAATTTAAAGAAAATTACTATCCAAATTTTACACATCTCGAGTTAGTTCAGTGTGTTTTAACATTTTATTAATATTATTAGACTTATTAAATATCTGTGTGTGTGTATGCAAACTACCACAACACATTACATATCATACCCTAGAATTTTAACGTAGCCACATTCATTAGAAAAAAAAGATAGGTGTGAGGTCGTAGTGGTAGCAAGAAGGGCCTTCTGACAATTCACAGCTACATTTTATCTTGATGATAGCACACGGCCTTACTGCACCCCTGTGGTTATATCAAATGCGTCAGTGAGTCCATCATTAGAATTAAACAGAAAAGAAATTTAAAGTATCTCACTAGTTCATAATGAATTCGACTGCAGTTTGGCCTGATAGCTTGACGCAGCAGTTCCAATATGTGACAAAATGTGCAGAACCTATTCATCATCATCAGCTGCCATCTCCGCAACGAAGGTTGGCTGTAATGGATCACTAACGTTTTCTGCCTCTTGTCTTGATGGTGTACTCTGATAGACTCTTTCCTGCCCATCTCTTGATGTTATCTTCCCACTTATAGCGCTGTCTTCCCCTTGCACGTTTGCTTTCAACTCTCCCTTCTATTATAGTCATCTGCAAGGTGTTATGCCTTTTTATGTGGCCAAAATATTTTAGCTGCCGCATTTGATCTCCTTCATTAGTTCCCTTTTCATACCTAGATTTTTAAGTACCTCCTTATTTGTTTTCTTCTCTTTGCATGAGATGCGCACCTATTCATACTATATCAAATACGATGTTTTGTTGTTGCTTGTTGTCATTATTTATTTTGTTTTCACTGTTAACCATGCGAGAAAATGTTCAAAAACTATTCTGGACAACTCATGTGGCTAACACAATGACGGAACAACGTTTATTATAAATCAACTTTACCACATGTATGAACTGAAATGAAATAAGCTAACTTAAACCAAAGTATCCGTGTGTTTCCTGCCACCGCCTGCGCCCTGTCTTGTTTCTAGCTAAACAAGACATCTGAAGCTGGTTGATCAGTGTGTTTGTTGTTTTTGTTGTTGTTGTTATTATTTTTTTAATACTTTCTAAATATTTAAAGTACGTCTCCCGTATAGATCTTAAGGGAGTTAAGAATAGGATTACCAGCCTTCCAAAACGTGTAAAAAATATGGTACTACGGAAGCTAAGGTACAGGCCTGGGTACTTCATCCTGCAGACAACTTCCAAAACCACAAATACATTTTATTTATCTATTCAATTAAGGCATCCATTATGGGAATAGACCCATCAGCAAGAAGATTAAGACTCCAGACAGAAGGTTGCAATGATCTGGTTAGTTTCTTTTCTTTTTCTTTCTTTTTATTCAGGAGCAGTTCCACAAATGTCACTAGCAACGTTAGAAAACCATACGAACTAGGGAGATCAGCACACGCTGCAACAATATGCCAACTGTGACGAAACGTTTGTACATGTACTTTTGAGCCCATCTCTCACTCCTTCATCCACTTTTTATTTGGCATATTTTATGGACCTACATTCCTTTTTTTGCTGTGACCACTACCAGACTTATTTACGTTTCGCCAGGTGAACCGTAACAATACCAGGCTAATTACACAGGTCAGCAGTATTACGTTTATCACCATAGGCGTCTGGCCACCTTTGATAGAGTTGATCTCTATTGACACCATATGGTCTCTCACGAGCGATGAAAAGAAAGGCCATATTGTCTGTGTGAGAGAGCCGTCTGTGGTGTGCGAAGGCACAGGTGATGATTAGATAATCGTTTCCGCTGGACAATCTCGGTATCACTATTACCGATAATCTGTCTGGGGAGACAATATTGGTTAGAAAGCATCTAGACAGGCAATGAGTGCACAGATCGGTTTATGAGTTTTGCACAAAGATGCAACCGGAAATATTACGACTTATTAGAAAGAGGTCACTCGATTGAATTTTAAAATTTCAAATTTTAAAACACATGGGGGTATTAGGATTTAAACACCCCAACCCAGATAGTACTAAAGAGCTTTCGATTGGTTTGATTCGAGAGACGGAATAGACATTGACTTTCATTAGAAAATTCGTCGGAAGTACAATCTGGGATTTTGAACTGAGAATTGGAAATATAATCTAGCGAAATCGGAGTCACAGATCAGACTGCATTGCCCCGTCAAGCTAGCAATTCATCAGAGCCAGAAAGAGAAGGAGTGAACAAAGGATTCCAAAATTATAAGTTACAGATCGAAGTATTTGGGCAAATTTAAAACTAAAAAGTAAACCAGCATTTTTATAATACAGAGACTGGAAACTTGAAGGACTACGATCGAAGTATTTGGGCAACTTTGAAACTTACAAGTAAACCCGCATATTTAAATACAAAAACTGGAAACTTAAAGGACCAAGATGGAAGTATTTGGGCAACTTTAAAACTTAAACAATTTAAGCCGCATTTATAAATACAAAGACTGGAGACCTAAGGAATCAGATCACCCGTCAAAAGAGGAATACAAAATTTCCAGACCAAGTGATTTGAAAGCATCCTAAGTGTTGTGTCCATTCTAAGCTGTGCCAGGAGATTTTGTTCCCAAAAGTTATTTTGGGGTAAGTGTAAACATTTATTTTACAAATGTGAATTTGACATGTTTTTCTTGCTAAGTGGTTATATATGAGACTGGCAACCTCAACATATGAAAATAGTATATTCATAAACCACTACAGCAAGCGCTGGTGTTTGTTTTATGATTATTCGCACAGAGACGCGAAAGCAGCAACAACCCCGGACTCCGATTGGAGCAGTGATGAGTGATGATTACATCACATGTGCATCAAGTGTATAGTATCATTTTGTGTGATAATATGTACCTTGTTAAATGTAATTCAGGCAAATCATGGCATTTCGCGCTGTCCAAGCACATATTTACCCAGTTTAATACCCAGAAGAATATTGGTCATTTATAATCATCTTCTATGAGTATACTCAAGAATATAATTATTCAGAGAGGCTAACATTGGTGGGTGCACAGCGAACAATGCGCCTGTTAATTTGCAGAGCACAAATGCACTTAGCAGAGGCATTTGTTCTTTTTTATGTTGTCTAAAGTTCGTGGAACGAAGCTATCAGACTGTTCGTAGAACAAAGCTATCACACTGTTCGTGGAACGAAGCTATCAGACTGTTCGTGGAACAAAGCTATCAGACTTTCGTGGAACGAAGCTATCAGACTGTTCGTGGAACGAAGCTATCAGACTGTTCGTAGAACAAAGCTATCAGACTGTTCGTGGAACGAAGCTATCAGACTGTTCGTGGAACAAAGCTATCAGACTGTTCGTGGAACGAAGCTATCAGACTGTTCGTAGAACGAAGCTATCAGACTGTTTGTAGAACAAAGCTATCAGACTGAGAAGTGTCATCATCACAGAAGAATTGACGAAACCACGGCTGCAGGACTCACCTAGATCAGTTAAGTTCTGATTACAAGGGAACAGCAAAAGGACAATATTTTTTTTCTTTAAGATCCTCTCCTAAGTCTTAGTGAAGACAAACAATGATTTACATCTAAAATTCATCATTATTTCATCGCTATATTAACCTGTTAAAACTAGTTGATTATTAAATGTGGGACATGTTATTTTAAAACTAAGCAATCATTGTTTATTCAGTTATTATCAATTTGAAAGCAAACGTATGAGCAAGACTCTTTAATATATGTATACTTTTAGACTGATCTCTCTCTCTCTCTCTCTCTCTCTCTCTCTCTATATATATATATATATATATATATATATATATATATATATATATATATATATTATATATATATATATATATATATATATATATATATATATATATAATGAAGTTGGTCTATGTGTCTGTTACCTCATAACTAGAGAACGGCTCAACCCATCTTGATGCGGTTTTCTCCAGCGTATCGGACATTTCTCCGGGAAGGACATTGGCTATACGTCTTCAAGATACGAAGTGAGAAGGCTGGGCAGTGAAATTTTCTTCACTCCATGCATTCTTATGTCAAGGGACTTCATTGATTTTTATCTCAAGTTACAAGGGACGTAACTTACAAACTACATAAGTCATAATTTTTATCCTTTTTCGTTAAATTTAGAAAAAGTGCGTTGCTTTCTGTTGTGTACGTTTTTTAAACCAGGGTTTTTGAGAAGGAAACTTCATATAATCTTTAGCTATGTAAAGCTGTTAATTAAATTTACAGTGCGTTGCTTTGTGTTATAACATTTTGTAAATCACGATCCGTGACAAGAGAAAAGTTTTATTAATTCTCAGCGGTGTTTCTTCCCAGATGATTAGTGTATGTGTTCTAGACGATTCCTGAATTCCATTCATTCTTAAGGCAAGCTGCTATGTTTTGCCTCAAACAAAGAACATGTTGTGTAAATTCAAACGGAAAAACAATCCTACCCCCACCCCTGCTGCTAATTACGAAAGAGTTTTGTAAATGAGTCTGTGCGAGTGAGTAAAAGTTTTTCTATACATTTGTTCATTGTGTAATTCGTGTGTGTGTGTATGTAAATATGTTACTTAAATTTACAGTGCGATGCTTTCTGTTACGAAAATTTTGTAAGTCACGATCCCTGATAAGGAAACTTGGAATAATACTCAGCTACGTAAAATTGTTACTGACATTTACAGTTCCGTGCTTTCTGTTATGCAAATTTTGTAAAGCAGGATTCCTGACACAAAAAGTTTGATTAATTCTTACCTATTTAGAGCTGTTAGTACCAATTTCGTCTACACAGAAACCGTCATTTGAATTATTTGTGCTACAATTTCCGTATGTTCTAGAACATTTTTGTATGTTCTGACACAATAATTGGTTAGCGATTAATTTCGATATGCCGAAAAGGCAAGTAGCTTAATTTATTTATTAATTTTTTTTTTCAGTTACTATTTTGCTGGTCAATATTAGCTACTGTACCTACCTAAATAATAATTTTCACAGTTCATTATTAAGTTTATTTACTACATTAATACCTTTAATACTTAATTATTTTCAATTTTCCGTTCATTTCTTTGTTACGTTTTTGTGTTTAATTATATCGTAGACACGATTTGTGTGCCTCTTTTAAAAACAGTTAGGTTTTTTTTTTTTATTTCGGGATCCTTTTTAGGCATTATGATCCCACTTCTCGAAAATAATAGGTTTTCTTTTCTTAGTTTTTTTTAAACACATAGGTGTATTTATTCTTTGTTCGGTACTTTAATTTGATTTCATTTTTGCTTCACATCGTCCAACAGAACTTCATCACTTGCGAGACTGCAGGCCACTTTAGGCAAACTTTACCAGTTATCCCAAGAGGTACAAGGGCAGACGAAGTAAATGCGAGTCTAAAAAAATCATTCATTTGGCCTGATGTTCACAAACTATCCCTCACTAAGAATATGCGCGCTCAACTTTTCGGGAACGTCGATATGTCTCTCTTAGCAGAATTGTTGTTGAAATTAGGAAACGGAGACTTGCCTGTACATGGAGGAAAAATCAGTTTGAATAATTCTCAGCTATGTACAGTTGTTCACGATACCCACGCGTTAATCACTTCTGTTTATCCAGACATAATAAATTTAGGAAGTAAATCTCCATCATGGTTTAAGGAACGCGCTATTTTGGCACCTAAAAATGATACTGTAACTAAAATAAATAATCTTATATTAGATCAGTTTGACTCTCCTTCCCGTACATACAAGTTCGTTGATAGCACTTTCGACGACCAAGACTCCATACATTACCCAGTAGAGTTTTTAAACTTTTTAAATCCTTCAGGGTTACCCTGTCACGAACTAAGTTTAAAAGTTGGTGTTCCAGTCATTCTACTCCGCAATCTTAGCCCTCCCAAACGATGTAATGGCACTAGACTCCAAATAACATCTTTTACGAACCACATTGTAGAGGCCACCATTCGAACAGGGTGTGGTAGCGGGGAGAAAGTGTGCATACCAAGAATCCCGATGATTCCCTCCGATCTACCCTTCAAATTTAAGAGACTCCAGTTCTCTATAAAAGTCTGTTTTTCAATTACCAATAATAAAGCACAAGGTCAAACGCTTCACGTGACCGGGGTGGATTTGAGTGATGAGTGCTTCTCACATGGCCAATTGTATGTCGCATTTTCTCGAGTTAGCAATCCGGAAAACTTATACGTGTTTTCACCAAGTGACTGTACTAACAATGTCGTCTATCAAGAAGCCCTTACTTAGATTTTTTTCGTTAGAAGCACACCTCATTGCAATAGCATAATTAAAACCACAAAACAAGTTAAACACTCCAAAAACGGATCACCTCAAACTCGACTTGGACCCAGTCTTTCTGTCTGTCTGTTTCCTCATAACTCGAGAACGGCTGAACCCATTTTGATGTAGTTCTCTCCAGCTTCTTAGACATTCGTCTGGGAAAGGCTATAAAATGTACTTGCCATGTATTTCATTTGGTAAAATGTGCATGATTTTGTACATCGCAAGAAATTCAAATAAAAGTTTTAAGAAAACAACAAATGTGGTTTTCCTGTTTTGGCAGTATTTTCCAACCCTCCTTTTCAAACAAATCTCTTCCTAATTTTCTTATTACTGTCTTCCTTTAAAATTCCTTCAATATTTCTTTCACTTATGGTTTCTTGCTACAGGATCCCTGACAAGAAAAGTTTGATTAATTCTGAGCGATGTTTGTGCCAGAACATTTGTGTATCTACAACTCTGCCAAAAGTAATCTTGTGCGAAGGTAGACACCTTTGACGACCCATTTTAGATACTCTTGCGTTTTGGCCACCGGTGAACCACTACTGCTTAGCTAAGGGGAGGCTATCCGTGACACCAACTAAAGAGATAAGAACAAATAGCAATAATATGCAGACAAGGGAGACCAACACAAAAATCAATGCTGTACAAGCCAAGGAGACCAACACGATCTGCAACACTATAAGAAAAGTGGAAATACTTCATAAGTTGCAACAATATGCCAACTAGGGAGCCCAGCGTAAGTAGCTATACTATACGATCAAGAGACCAGCATAAGTAGCTATACTATACGATCAAGAGACCAGCATAAGTAGCTATACTATACGATCAAGAGACCAGCATAAGTAGCTATACTATACGATCAAGAGACCAGCATAAGTAGCTATACTATACGATCAAGAGACCAGCATAAGTAGCTATACTATACGATCAAGAGACCAGCATAAGTAGCTATACTATACGATCAAGAGACCAGCATAAGTAGCTATACTATACGATCAAGAGACCAGCATAAGTAGCTATACTATACGATCAAGAGACCAGCATAAGTAGCTATACTATACGATCAAGAGACCAGCATAAGTAGCTATACTATACGATCAAGAGACCAGCATAAGTAGCTATACTTATACGATCAAGAGACCAGCATAAGTAGCTATACTATACGATCAAGAGACCAGCATAAGTAGCTATACTATACGATCAAGAGACCAGCATAAGTAGCTATACTATACGATCAAGAGACCAGCACAACACTATACGATCAAGAGACCAACGCAAGTTCCCAAACGTACAATAATCGCGTACCCCTTATGGCAGTTTGGTCTTTCCGGCGTACCCCTTTCAGGCGAAGATAGTTTGGGGGAAGATTATACGATTTTACCTACACTCACTTTATAATATGTTCTGTTGTTATATCAATATGCTGGATTCAATCTAATCTGAAATTGAAGTACACATGTTGACTAGTGAAGAAAGCATATTTTTTATTCTTACCATTTTATTGTTGACATTGTAAATGGTGTAAATATTTGTACAGCACACCGTTTTCATATATTTAATTTTAATGAATTGTTTTCTGCAGCTAAAAAACAAGTATGGTAAAGTAAAATATGAAATTCTGCCACGTCAATATTGAACCCCTTTTGCGTACCCTCTGGGGTACAATTATCACACAGTGGGAAAAACTACAAGTAGCAATGATATACGTGCATGATATAGCAGTACAAATAGCAATAATATGCCAGCTAGGAAACCGGCACAAGTAGCAACGTTATACAAACAAGAGAGACCAGCACTCGTAGCAATACTGTACGTACAACATAGACCAGTACTCGTTGCAATACTATACGTAAAAGATAGACCAGCACAAGTAATGATACTATAAGAACAATAGAGACCAGTACACGTTGCTGTACTATACGAACCAGAGCAAGGAGAGCAGTTCAAATAGCAATAATATACGAACAGGTAACAATATTTTACGACAAATGGAAAATAACACAAGTAGCACAAAGAAGTGTGGAGGTCAAGTAAGACATGACAAAAGCTAAAGCAGAATGCCAATGGCAGAAAACCTTGTAAAGTTCTACCTTATATAGAACCTATGCTCCGAAGGAAGCTAAATATGAAGAAGACGATGAATCGCAGACCCCGGTTTCCGCAGTTGTTCCTAATTTAAACGCAAAAATGATCTAACCATTTTCACATGAGAAACACATGTCTCCTGAGCTCTTGTAAAGAAAATTTAGCTACAAGCAACGAATGATACAGCTAGAATTGAGCAATTATGCACCAATTATAATGGAGCCAGGCTTGGGTGGAATCATCTTAGACTTGGCTCCACCACCAGCCATGTGCCAGTGCTGACATTTAAATGAGTACAAGTAAAGCGGCGGCGGACGTTTCGTCGTCTCAGGAGTAGTCTTGGTAGCGGAATGTAACCTGGAATTAAAATTGTCAGCGGCTTTTTAAACAGGGAAGTTATTTAAATAGTTCTCTCTCACTTGTTCTCTGCCATCTGTATCTTCTCGGTTCTAATAATGTTCTCTTTAACTCGTCCTCGTCAGCTTCATTTTATTTTCGCTTTTATCTTCAAAATTAGTCTTTATTTCTTTTTTTTAAAAACGGTAACAATAGCAACGAATTAAAATGAAAATAAGAAATTTATTTGTATGTCAGCTTTTGATCATTTGTTTGTTAGCTTGTGACGTCAAAACGTTATAGAAAATCGTCTGCCGCTGTTTCTTTCTTCTCATTCTTCTTCAAAGTTTCTAATATTCCGTTTCTTTGCTACAAGAACAATCCAGGTCTATACCTGATAGTCTTTGATCTATTTCTCCAGTTCAATCTTCTCATATCTTGTATTTCAGATAGGGTATAGGTTTTTTTAACCCCGCACTTGAAAACTGGTGTTTTTGTGTGTGCAAGGGATACCCGGTTCAACCCTATGTGGGTTTTAATTTGGGTATATAGTATTCATCTTTCCATATAGTGTATTACTTTGTTGTTTTTCTTGTGCGTTGGCTCTTCCATGCTGTAATTTATCTGCCGTTTGTTGTGGCATTGTCTAATGTCTATGGTGCCTGTAATGTTTCTTCTTCCATGATACCATATTGCTCTCTCTGGCTATTGACATCTTTTTTCTGCTGGGCTTTTGTTGGTTTTAAATTGGTGGTTTTTGTTTGTTTGTTTGTTTTATTTTTTTATATAATTCTTCTACTGGTATTGAATGGACTTATTTGTTTTTTTTTTTTCTTGTCATTCTAATTTGTTCTAGTTGTTATATGTTGGTTTTTGTTCTGGTAATATAAAGTGTTATTATGTTGTGTAGCTCCCTGGGTAGGTCAACTTTCAGTACATTTTCCAGTGACAGTGATGTCGAGTTTTGAGTTCTCAAGTATTCCATTAGTGGTTTTTTTGTATTTCAGATCATTCCGAGTGTTAACCCACCTTCTTTGTTGTCACTCTCTTATTATGCGCCTTCCTACAGCTAGGGGCTAGCCAGTTCAAGAAATAATGAGATCGAAAAATGAAGGAGCGAGACAGAAAAGATATTGAGCGGGAAGAAAGCGTGAGACAGAGAGAAAAATAGAATAATTGAGACAGAAATAAACATAAGAATGACACGGATAAAGAGAAAAAGAAGTATGAGGAAATTATATTTTTTTTAAATGCGCAACATTAAACAATTTAAGAGTGTGCAGGGGGTGTCAAATGAGTATGCAAGCGAGAGAGAGCCTAGAAAGTATATATAACCGATAGAGAGAACAGAGAGTCTAGAATAGATAGATATGATCATATGGGGAGGGGGTGGGAAACACAGAACCTAGAATGAATATATATATATATATATATATATATATATATATATATATATATATATATATATATATATAAGCGATGGGGAGACCAGAGAACATAGATTATATAAGCGATGGAGAGACCAGAGAACATAGATTATACAGTATAAGCGATGGAGATTCCAGAGAACATATATTTTATAAGCAAGAAAGAGAACAAAGAACTAGAATATATATATATATATATATATATATATATATATATATATATAGAATATATATATATATATATATATATATATATATATATATATATATATATATATATATATATATATATATATATTACACATTAAAAACGCACCACTGTTATATATACTGATGCCGAGAAGCTGGGAAAAAAAAAGTGTGGGAATTAATTTTTCCCGTGTTTGTCATGAGGTAGAGAGCGAATGGCTGCTAGAATGGAAAGTGCATGATTCAACCCACGGGTTTGCGTACAGACTACATGAAAACAATGAAAGTTACACGTGCAACACGATTCGCAACAGCTATTACCCTGAAAATGTGTACGCGTTGTGGCAGTATACTCGGTATAAAAAGGCCGTTGAGACAAAACACCCAGTACATGTGCTTGAAATGCCACGACTATCTGAAAACGACCGCCAACGAGCCATTGGTATGTTGGAGACCGGAATGAGCTCGCGGGCCATTGCCAGAACGATGAATTGCCACCACAGCACTATTGTACGTCTCAATGAACGTTACGGAACCACTGGCAGTGCCCGGGATAGACTTCGGAGTGGCCAACCACGAGTTACTACCCCTGCGCAAGATCGTCATATTGTGCTGAGTCACCTAAGGAATCGTTCTCTCCCGGCAAGTCAAACAGCAAGAGCAATAGTGGGTAGACGTGGGCAAGTCTCTCGAATGACAGTCATACGACGACTCAGAGATACAGGCCTTACTGCAAGACGACCTTATGTTGGGCCAAACTTGACTCACAGACATCGTCAGCAGCGCCTGCAATGGGCAGAGCAACATGTCAGATGGACTAGACTGCAGTGGAATGCTGTCCTATTCACAGACGAGAGCAGATTCTACATATCCTTTGCTGATGGACGTATGCGGATTTGGCGACGGTGTGGAGAGCGCTTTGCAGATTACTGTGTTCGTCAGCATAACCGATTTGGAGGTGGCAGTATTCACATTTGGGGAGGATTCAGTTTTCACCATCGCTTGCCTCTTCACGTCTTCCGTGGAAATGTTAATGCTGTGACATATCGAGATGAGGTTCTGGATGCATTGGTTGCTCCTGCGTTCACAAATTATCCAGACTTGCAGCTTCTCCAGCAGGATAACGCACGTGCGCACACCGCATGCATTACGCAGCAATATCTACAGCAGCAGAACATTGTGACGATTGATTGGCCTGCCCTATCACCAGACATGTCCCCTATAGAACATCTGTGGGACGAGCTTGGATGCAGAGTATACAGGCAAGGTTCTCCAGCTAATCTGCAACAGCTCGAAGCTGCTCTTACGCGTGAATGGGACTTGATTCCCCGGAATTTCCTTCAGAGACTTGTGCGTTCCATGCGGAGCCGCTGCCAAGCTTGTTTGCAAGCACACGGTGGACATACCAGATACTGAGGATAGTGTGAATGAATTTTTTTATTGGTTGCATTTTTGGTTTTCTCCCTTGCCTGCACAGAATGCAATGAATTTCATAACAATCAAATGTACAAATTAATGACCAGCATGGATTCATAGGAAAATGAATAAAGATTCCAAATATGTAAACTTGTAAACACTTATATTTACATTTCACACTCTGTTCCTGGATTATACAGGTAGTGCGTTTTTAATGTGCTTCAGTATATATATATATATATATATATATATATATATATATATACATATATACATATATATATATATATATATATATATATATATATATATATATAAATATATATATATATATATATATATATATATATATATATATATATATATATATATATATATATATATATATATATATATATATATATATATATATATATATATATATATATATATATATATATATATATATATAAGCGATGGAGAGACCAGAGAACATAGATAATATAAGCGATGGAGAGACCGGAGAACATAGATTATATAAGCAAGAAAGAGAACAAAGAACCTAGAATATATGAATAAGCAGTAGAGAACGAACTTTAGAGAGAGAGAGAGAGAGAGAGAGAGAGAGAGAGAGAGAGAGAGAGAGAGAGAGAGAGAGAGAGAGAGAGAGAGAGAGAGAGAGAGAGAGAGAGAGAGAGAGAGAGAGAGAACGAACGAACTTTATTTTCAAAGGGTTGAGAATTGGGCACGCAGGCCCGTCTAACATTCTGCCCTTCCTTTCTCTCGTCTTATATACTGATTTCATTTATTCTCACACACATTTTACACATCAATGTCAAGGAATTCAACGTTGTAAAGGTAAAATAATAGCATACTCACATTCACAGTATCTAATTATAAACATGAAATAAAATATGTTGAAAAGTACAAACATCATCATTAAACCTACATCCGATATTATATCATTTGTTCGGAAAAATAATCACATTAGGGGGGCAGATAACCATAACTCATAAAGTATTCGAAAAGTCTACGATTGTATGAACAGGGACTGAGGTTGTTATGTTTTAGATAATGTGGAAGATAGTTCCAAAGATGAGCAGCAGAGTAAGCTAAGCTTTTCTTGAATAAGTCAAGCCTAGGCTTGGGCACTTGTATTTTGTTAAGGCGTTGACTGCGTCTTTCATTGTATTTGAACATTGGCCACAGATAGGCTGGAGCATTCTGTGACAGGATTTCGTGAACAAATTTAGCTTTGTTGAAAAAAAGCGCTTTCTTAGAAGCAGTATTTTGAGATCTTTATTTAGATCTACACACTGTGTTTGGCAGTTGTCAGAAACTAGACGCACTGCACGCTTAGAGAGAGAGAGAGAGAGAGAGAGAGAGAGAGAGAGAGAGAGAGAGAGAGAGAGAGAGAGAGAGAGAGAGAGAGAGAGAGAGAGAGAGAGAGAGAGAGGGAGAGAGAGAGAGAGAGAGAGAGAGAGAGAGAGACGAAAAAAGGGGAGGGGGGTTGATTTTGATGATGAGAAGAAGTTCGTTATCTGCGTTTTGAATGTCAGTTGACTTCTGTGAAATTCTGTCAAGGCTTGAAGTCCAACGAGAATTATGAAGACTGTGTACATTAGTTCTTTCAGAGCAGCAAACTGAGACAATGTGGCCAGTTTTTGCACAAGAGAAACACATGAACTTCAAGTGATGACATCTCCATATGTTTCCCAATGCAATGAAAGCTCCTCTTGTTTTTTTTTTATTCTTATTTTGATATCATTATCTAACCCTCCAACTTTGTCTATATTGCTGAGAAGATATGTATACATCTGGTTATGGTTATGGGAGAGAAGAGTAAAGTCATCTGCAAAATCCAGATCATCAAGCTGTTTAGTCAGATTGAATTTCATTTCTATTGTATGATGTCGAAATTTTCATAACCCAATCTATTGCTAGTAAGAGAAGACATGGAGAGAAGAGGCATCCCTGTCGCACTCCCGTTATAATTCCAAAAGGTTCTGTAAGTTGTCCTTCATGAAGAACTCTGCATGTCATACCTTCATAGGTCTTCTTTATTAAGTTAGTGAACATAATACATGTATCATGCAAAACTTGAGCTTGTTGGCTATCTTGAAATTAATTCACTGATCTGCCTGGTTTATTGATTTTGATTCTTCTCTGTATCGATTTTTTGCGGTTGTATTTTTATTTCCGCTCGATGTCTGGTTTGCAGAACCTGTGGTCACACAATGACCAGGGCTTTTTTCTTGATCAAGCGAATAATTTTCATCAGCGAACGCTGCCTTACGAATTGGTTCACGTGACCATATTTATTATGTAATAACAATCTATGGTATTTTTTGTCAACAAAGGACTTTTCACAGAATTGCTTGGGGTAGGCAGATCAAGTCTGTAGTTAAGCCTCTTAGTTTTGCAAGTGTCTGCTCAAACGTCTTTCATGATGTCACGGGATTTACTCCCTTTGTTCTGCAATGATGGTCCAACAGTGGCCAAAATTCAGAGTATCTACTGAGGGTCTTCAAAGGTGTCTACCTTTCGCTCAAGATTACTCTTGGCAGAGATGTGAATTGAAGAATGGTGCTTCAATTCTAGGGAGCCTCATAGGAATTTAAAGAAATCAAATACTCCGGCTGATAGGATTCAGGCCGTGTAAACTTTGTATCTTTCCTGACCTTCTATGAGGAGTAAGGATGTAGCTCGTTTTGATGAGCCACCATCTGATTTAAATCAGTAAAACATTACTTAAATAGCTCTGTTATAAGTTTTAAAATGACTGAGATAAACAGGTGCAGTTCACTCAAAATGACTAAATCAACTATAAATTAGTATATTTACATATAACAAATTTAATAATCAATTATCGTTAACAAATGTAAAATAAATAATTGTGGCGTGAATTTAGAAATAGTTTTTTAAATTTTCCACACAGGTGATGGTCTGATTTGAAAAGTTGCTAAATAGAGAATTCACTTGGCAGCTTTGAATGGGTACTTAGCTGCCAGTAAGATGTAGGTTGGTTTCTGCTCCAGCCTATGTTTGTTCTTTGCAGGTTATGGACTGGTTCACTCTCGTCACTGGTCTGGTGGCCGCAACACGTCCCTCGTAGTATCATGGAGTAATTGCAAAGAAGGCCCAGCATCTGTTAAGATCCGTCTGCTGTAGGTGTCTAGCTTTGACTGCAGGCTATTTATACTTCTCTTATTCCACAGATATCACCACCAATTGGTACCACCGACTATTATCATGAAATAATAGAGAAACAAATACCCTCGTGAGTATTGGGTTTCCTGACACAAAATCAGACCCCCCCCGCCCTCCCCCCTCCCACTTTTTATTCCACCATCCCATCTGCATCAGAACTTTACCCTCTCTGAGCATTAATATTAATCCCAGTGAGTGAAAAACATCCATTGCATTTATATTGAACATGTTTTCATTTACATATGCACTGGTTGAAAAGGTTAATATAATAAGTATGTACATCAGTTCTATCATCATCCACTCCCTGCACCATATGGAACTTTGGACTACCTCTGCTTTTGGTTCTCTATGAGAAACTCGCATAAAGCAGTCACAAGCTCTTGCAATGGTGGTTCATGACACCATCATTCCATATTCCGAGGTTGCCAGTCTCGTATGAATTGGACATCCGTAAGAAATTTTCACATGTTAATAAATGCAAAATATAGAATTATAAAATATACAACTTACCCCAAAAATATCTTTGAGAATACAGACTTCTGGCTCAAAGAAAAAGTTAAGATGCCTCTTACACGTGGTCTAGGGTATTACTTTGCAAATAGAATCCCACTATGACTTAGTGTTCAGGTTCCTTGGATTTCGGGCTTTCCACATTAATGAAATTAGAGTTTTCCTGGGATACAAGTCCACAAGATACTCAAACACGTTGTCCAGTCCTTTAAAGGGGCTAACAAACGCAAAAATAAATGTGTTGTTTACTAGTCAGCATATATGGCATGCCAGCTTCCGTCTATTATCGATCATGTTTACACTCACGACGTCGTAATTTATCACAGGTAATCTCTTTCAAGATAGATACTTCTCCGGCAAGTTTGTCCGGAAAGGATTATCTTATTACCAATGAACTTTTATCAGTGATAAAATAATCGACTGTGGTCATCCCAAGGTTGTTTACTCACTAATCCGGTCTCTCCCCTGCACTGTCTGGTCTGGTAGGAAAATGTGTTACACATTAGTAAACCACACTTCTCTCTACAGATCCAGGGTGTCAATATGGGTTCAAACGAAAGTGATTGATTACCCTAATCATTAAAAGATGGTCGCTGAAGTCCCGACGTGACAAGAATTGAGGAAAGGGAGTATAAATTATAATTGAATACAGAAAATGAGACGCAGCGCAATAATGTCGGCGATTGTTACGGGCTGGAGAAATTGCCCGAATTCTTTTGTTGTCTAGGGTATATTTGTGTTATTGAAGAAGTGAGAATTCATTCATCTTGCTTTGGTTTATATTGTTGAATATTCTGGCAACCACCCGTCTTGTATTCACCTTTCCATATCAACATCTCAAGTACTGCATAAAGTTAATAACGGTGTAAATTAACCTTGAGAGATTGAATAAACTACTGGGCTTGGACAATTTGGCAACAGTTTAATAACGAGTAAGTACACACTAACAAGGTCACAATTACGAACATGGCATGTATGCTCCCTCTCTGTGTTACAGTCTTGCTTAAATCTGATTCGACGTTCTAAACATGTCACTCGACTTCTCCCTTCCACATATCTTGATAATCTCATTTATTAATCACTATTTCCAGCGGGGTATTTGGCGTCCCGTCATCAATACAGTTCATTATAATTTTTCCATCAACATTGGGGGAATTTAAGCGTCCCAGTATCTCAAGTATCCACAAATCAAATCCACATCAATCCATAAGCTTCGGGGTATGTCGCTTCCCGGAAAAACAATTCTACTAATTTTATTCCTATATCTTCGGGGAATGATACCTCCCGGAATAACAACTGTTCAATTATATTTGTTCATATAATTTTAGTTTAACATCCTTCTGTGTCTTGGGAGTTATAGTCCCGTATCGCATTTACTTATAATCCTGGCATTTTCTCATGCCTTTCATTTAAGCATATAGCTTACCCTTTTTATCCTCAGAAATATTTATTGAATACACAATCCCACATACTGGCTGATACACAAGCCATTTTAGGCACACATCTTGACGCTATGACGTCACATACCAATCTGCCTACATCATACCTAGATACTCATCTAACAGCGACCGCTTTCATGTATTTCTTGCGTTCAGTTGAGGTACGACATGGTGTGACAAAACCCTGGCACTAATAATAAGTTGCCCTGATAAAAATCGCACCATGAAGCAGCCTCAACAGCGATAAACATGAATTCTAGGAACAGAGAGCGGACAATTCTGTCACGCATGACTGCTAGAATGTGATGAGTTCTGATGAATGCTTGAAATGTGTAGAGAGCTGTGAAGTAAGGTATAAATATGAAACAATTGCATGTCAACTCTTACCAGCAGTTTCAATAACATTTGTGATGTGTCAATTCACAAAATAGATTAACGGTATTTGCTTTTTCATCTGAATGACATTGGGCATCGAAATTATGCGACACACGTGTGAAGCAACATTTCCATTGATCCTTCTGTTCCGAAAATCACCGAATTTTGCGTAGTGTCTTGCGAAGGGGCTAATACCGCAGATGTACCTCATTTACACATGGTCATATCTGTTAACAAATGTAAATGCTCCTGCGGCTTGTCCATTCCTTCTTGGTATAAATCAATGCAGGCTTCTGGGTTCACTTTATGGTTGCATGTTCTATGACGTCTTGTGAACTTATTAAGAAATAGCATGTGCAAACAGTTTTAGCAACGAAATAATCATTCATATTTCTACTGAACATGATGTGGTACATACTATTTTTTATTTTTTTATTTACACAACTCGTGAATAGGCAGTTTGGTTTGGTTTTTTTAACCCCTAAGAACACTAAAAGTTAAATGTAGTCCTATAACAAACTGCCGTAAAAGAGTGGTAGAAACTTCACTATAATAGGTCCAGCTTTTTTTCATGAGGTTGGGTGACAAGTTCCCTTCTTCGTGGCCTTTTTGCCTTCCCTAAAACAAGAGCACAGACAGGTACCCATTTATAGTGTAAGAATACTACTCACCCAAAATTGTAACCCAAATGAGGTTGAAACAAGTATTCCATGCATGACAAACATCTATTTCTTGCGCTAGGGAAACAACAACAACACGTTACTTCTCTAGTTATAAAAGCATGTGAACAATTCTCAGTAATGTTAATTCGCATAATTCTACTGCACTTAACAAAGTGTACAATGTTATAATTTATTTTACTGTCAAAGGAGATGGGTATTATTTTTAAGCCACTTGAAAGTTCTCATTTCATGTTTAATGTTTGTGACCAGCGGAGACACTTAAGTGTCCCGGTGCCCGAGCGCCGAGACTACCAGACATGTACCGCAGGACGGGACGACTGTGATTAGAATTCCCATTGCTCTTTCCTTCTGGTGTCTGATTAGCTTGGCGCTGACTCTTCCGTCCAGATGCCTCGTGGCAGGAAGATTGAGGCAGACGTGAACTCTTAAAGGCGGATTACATGTGACTCACTAATACACAAACACGGTGAAACCAAAGTAGTCTGTACACAACAACGTAATACACGTAAAATTGTGCAGACGCGTCATCTGAGGTTTCAGTATCATTGGTCTTTTGCGCTTCTTAATAAGCACCGGGCCACAACTCCAGTTGACCTTCCTGTAAGTAAGCCTGCGCCAAAGCCTTTTGAATGCTCTTTCAGAGATGGTTTCCGTATAAATATGATTTACACAGTGATGTTGTCTTTCTTATGCACAAATTCATATTGCACGCTTTACGTGAAGATACGGTTGCTCGGAACAGTTGACCTGTTCATATTTCTAAACTTCTAATAGCTACCTCACAATCCCGAAAACCAGACGGGTTATCTGTGGTCTCAGCAAGCGGTAAGTACTTCACTTGCTGGGGCATTTCCAATACCGTAACTCTTCATTAGATTGTCGGCACAGAACTTTAAGCCACTAGTCTGGCAGTCATTTATCTTTTCCTAAGCTTTACATCTCCATGTGCAGCTCAGGCCTTAATTAAAGTTTATGCTTAGCCCGCATGTCTTGCGTAATCTGTATTTTCCATGACTTCTTTATTTTGTCAGTTATCTGCCTCCATTTTTTCCTATATGCGTATTTGGGTTCCCCCTGTTTTGTTTACACAAAGGATTCAAGAAGAAGGACTGCCTTGTAATGATTCTACCTGGTTTACTCAATTACTGTTGTCTTGTCGCCATCTTATTCACTTGGTCTTTAGCAGGCGCTTTCCACCAGTTCCGCACTGATGATCATGTCATACCATTTTGAGCGTTCCATTCCGTGGACAGTTCTCCCATTTACGAAAGTACTATATGTGACTTGAATTTTATTTTTTCCCACTTTTTCAGAGCCGTACATTAACCCTGCTATAACTTTTGAGTTTAAGATTTTATTTTTGCGATGGACTTGATGTCGTTCTTAAATTTCTTTCAGTATTTTTCTCAATACAGTTAAAGTACTTCAGTTCTATTTCATTTTATTGCTGTAGTTGTCTTTTCCTCTAACGCTATGTTGCAGTCAAGATATAAGGATCAGATTACATCTCGTAGGGGTGTCTCTCATAAAACAACTTAGCTTTTATTTGTCGCATTTATTTTCATGATATTTGTCTTTTCTCTGCGGCTTTTCAGAACCAGTTATTATGATCTCTCATCCAGTGCTCTCATTTCGTCCGTCATCTGGTTGTCATCGAAGGATAAACAGGCAATACCATTAGTGAAGTCTATAACGTGAAGGCATTTCATCAGAGTTTCGTCAAAGAGAGCTGCGGTAGCGCAGTAGTTAGTACACTGGCTTCCTTGCTCGGTGGTCCATGTTTTGATCCCCAGTTGAGGTGGGATGTTTTAGACCACAAACGGCTCCGGGGTCGACCCAGCCGCATGAATTGGGTACCAGAGCAGCTCTGGGAAGGTTAAGGCGGCCGGCGTGATGCTGACCACATATCCCCTAGTGTGCCGATGGTCAAGAAAATATGGACCTAATATCGTATTCCCAATATGCCTCAATGGGCGTGTAACGAGATCCTTTCCTTTTTCATCAAAGTCAACTAGATTGCACTTTTGGTGGTCGATGATGTTATTTTCATAATCCAGTCTATAACAAGTAAGAAGAGGAATGATGACAAGAAGAATTTCAGGTCTAATCTCAAACGTTTGTTTGTGTTAGTTGTCCTTCATTATGAATTCTACATTTCATGAATTCATGTGTTTTCCTTGTCAGGTTAGTTAACTCCACCGTGATTCTCTGCTTAAAATGTTGCAGGTTCCTTAATAGACCAAAGCATCATCATTTCCTCTTTCGCTCCCCACAGAGCAAGGAGTCACCATTGAAGCTGCTCCCCTTGCAGGAAGCCGGCACCAAAGCATTCATGTTCTCTTGCAGTTTTTGTTTCTGTAGCAATATATTTTACTTCATGAGGTTGCCAGTTCTAAGTACACCCTCATATTAGTCGCTTCTTACCACATTTATAGCCCACATATAAAGCGCGCTAAGTGGCCTTCTTCCAACCTGGATGGCTGTTTACAGAAGTTTGCAAGTTCATTAAGGGGTTATTTTATAAAGTTCAAGTAGCCGTCGGCTAAACCCTTCAATTAGTTGTCAGTGCCAGAGCTATAGAGTCGGAGTCGTGGAGTCGGTCGTTTTGTATTGGATTGGGAGAAAAATGTCAGGACTCCAAATGTTATATGCCATATGACTAGTAAAAAAACTGCAGTCGGAGTCGAAATCGGACTTCTAAAATTTCAAGAGTAGAAGCCGGAAATTTGTTTAGCCGACTTCACAACCCTGGTCAGTGCAGAAACTTCTTCTCCGCGCGTGTGTTCATGCGCACAAAACGACTTGGAAAATCGTCATTAGCTTCCTGACTGGTCACCGGATAGTGTAAGCTAGCGTTTCTCAAACTGTGTTCCGCCGTGAGCTATTGAAAGCTGTTCCGCGAAGAAAAAAATGTAGAACCGGCTGCTAACAACTTTTTTTCAAACATTATTTTTTAAACGGATACGAAATCCATTTGCAATTGCAGCCAAACCAGCATGCTTATCGGCAGAATTCAATAGATTTGACTTCAGACTCAGGAATAAAACAAAGATTTAATTAACTTTATTTAATGTTCTTATATTGCAAAACACGCGATTCGAATGTTTTTCCAATTACCACTATATATCTATATGAAACAAGAATTTCTTATTATGCAGCTACGAAAATAAAATATAGGAACAGACTTGACGCTGCCCCAGACATAAGAATTCAACATTCAAACATTGTACCAAATATTAATCGAATTTGTGATGCATTTTTATCATTGAAGTAAAATGTACAATTACTTGTGCATGTACGTTTCTTTTATTAGTAATAAAAAATAAACACGATTAAAATACTGAAAGTTCTAATTATTATTGTTTTAGCTGTATTAATTACTTTCTTTATTTACACAGCTTAAATTGAATTGTTATTAATCGTAAAATATAATACAAACTTGTAAAATGCTACATTAAACCCAATTTTTAGGATCATTGTTCCGTCATTCTTTCAATTGAGTAAGTGTTCGTTAACAAAAAAGCTTGAGAAACACTGGTGTAAGCAATATGATAGAGCGTTTGGATAAATGCCTTAGTAATGTGACAACTCAGTTGTGTCCTTTTACATCCTTTTCGTTCTTTCCTTTCATTATCAACTTATTTCTTCATTTTCCTCACTCATCGTCATATTATTTAGCATATTTTATGCACTTACATTTTTGCCTAGCCGCTCCCAGATTTATTTACGTTTCACCATGTGAATCGTAATAGGACAAAGCTAATTAGACAGTCACAGGAAATCATTTGACACTCCATTTTGGTGATGGTTCATCACATTTGCTTGGCGCTTCACAGCTTTGTAGAGATTAACGAAGGTAAAACCCATATGGGCCTGGTCAGTTTTCGCATGGTTTTTTTTTTGCTCGGGCCGTGCCAGGCGATAAAATTACTCGCCCGCACTAACATGAACTATTATTAAAAAAAAACAATCAGTGGTCGGAAACATCGGCGAGATTGCTCAAACCGTAAAATACCACTAAATGAGATTTACAAAAAAAACCTTACATAACATTCAATGTGCGGTCATCTTTCAATGACATGTTATCGCTAGCATTGAATCTCCGCCCAACCTTCCCGCAAAGAAATGAAAACATGAACAGCAATGAGAAAAAAAACAGGAAAAGTTTACCAGCACATACCCTGGACAACACATGCACAAAATTACAGGCTACTTATCTGAAAAAAACGCGATCCGCCAGATGCTCGTTCGTAGACGAATTCAGCGCTGCCTGGAGATCATGGTGAATCAAAGACGTGTAAGTAACAACGATACAGCAAACAATGGCCACGTAAATCAAATGTAGATGACAGTATACTTCAATGACGACATCTGGAAGTGGACTTCAGGAGGAACGTACAGTGCAGAAATCATGGCCATAGTTGACGGGTAAAAAGCCGGCAGTCATACGCAGATCATACAATAGTTATGCAAATCAGGGTGAAATGTCATAAAAACATACTGGAAATATTATGAATGAAAAATGTCATGCAAAATCGAACCAAACTCCCCATACTGGCCACCAAATATTTGTTGCATGTGGGTTTCTCTTTCTTGTTTGGTTTACTTAGTACAAAGAATTACAAACGTTCAGGCATCATGCTAACAACACGAATGGACACGGGTATGGTCACCACAGGACATAACTGGCCGAAGAACACAAGACATCTTGTACAGGGTCCACGATAAATTAGTTTGGCATTTATTTAATACAGGAACATTAGCGCGGTTGGAGAATCGTTATTGAGGTCTCCGCAAAATTACATATGCATGACCAATCCATAGTCAAGGCATTTATAGTAGACAGTCATCACTACATCTCGTCTCAATTATTCAGTCATGGCCGCTGTACTAGAGAAGAGATGCGTGCATACGACGACATCTAAGTAATGTGGACCAGACAACGTGAATATAAAAATACTTGCGTTAATCTTCTCTACAAGAAGCGGGACTTCTGTATACGTTCAGGACCATCTTAGAAAACATAGTGGCAGCCTTCGAAGTTAGTTTATGCCACTTAAATATATAATATTCCTCTCCAATTCTGGGAGCTTCAAAAACACGTCTGACTAGGAAGACTTGAAGTAACAAAAGGCCACGAATATGAGCCGTTAGAAAAAATTATCGCAAACGCGTTACGTCATAGACAACCGGTGACGTATTAAATGTGCAGTGTTCAATATAAGTTAAAAATCGTGTAAAAACATGAGTTAGCACAAACAGACATATTTCCTCAATAATATTGGCTATATGTCTGTGTGTAGCAATAATACATAACATATTATAATTCGTTCTTTAACACAGCCTATCATCTTAGAGGAGAATCTTCTGATTTTATTAATCATTTAAGAAAATAATTAATTGAAAAACTATCTTTCGCACATTTGGCTTTGAGATTAAAATGAATAAAGAATAAGAAAAAAAGTATTAATAATCTTAATAAGGTTGACTAACCTTTTACCTTCGCAAAATCATTTAAGAACACAATACACACAGATATGAAATATTTTATCCACACTGAATTAATTGCAGGCTATGCTTTAGGGATTTCTCTCTACACCACAATGTTGAAAAAAAAACTGGACTCCTCTCTCTAACGAACTGCGCTGTACATATATTCCTAAGACGCCCAAATACCAAATCTTGCCTGGGACGTGAAGCTCCGCCTCTCACCAATAGATAAGAGGCCATCTGGTTGTTCCCCCTGTCAGCGCGCGTGACAGGCTGAAGTGGGTTGGGCTATCCGCCATTAACTTTTGTTTGCATTGCCTATCAGTCTTTGTTAGACTGCATGGCGTTTGCTGATTGGCCAGCTGGACAAACTCACCTGTCCGCTAACTGTCACAAAACTCCATGTCCATTGTCGCCAGCACGCTAACAAGTCCCTTTGTCGCGGCGCCTCCTATTGCGGTTTGTTTAAACAGCACGAGAAGATTTCTTCACCTGGCCAAGCTGGGCGTCTCCCAACATAATCAACCTTTGTGTAATGTGGCTGCTCCAGCGCCAATGTGGTGACCCGTCGCTTGTATGGACAGCGGCCGAGCAGTAAAGAGATTAATCTTTTGTGTCAGCCGCGCTCGCTTCAAAGTTAACAATAATCCACAGAAATTGTACCATGCCCAGGTGTCTGATTTTGATGAAACCAGATATGTTTCACCAGATTTATCACGAGGCAATGTGGACTTCAAAAGATAATGCCAGGTGGGCTACTCAACCAAAAGAATTTCTTTTACCACCGATGAAAGAACAAATGTGGTTCTCTAGATACCAGTCGAGAGTAATTAAAAACGATGAAATAGCAAATGTGGGATGAAAGAACACAATGTTTGAGAAAATAAAATAAGAAAGATGTAGGAAAAGGTAGAGCGATAAGGCCTCGGCGTTCGTTTATCACAAGGACCCTTAGGAGTAATAGGTCGCCTGCTGCTCCCATGTACTTAATCATTTCTGGTGTTATGCCATCATGTCCTGCTGCTTTGCCTATCTTGATTTTCTCCAGTGCTGCCTTCAGTTCTTCTATCTTTATGTCATCTTCATCACCATTGTTTTCCTCTTCTGTGTCAGTGGTTATCATTTCTGATGCTTGACCTTGCTCACCATCCAGGAGCTCTGAAAAATATTCTTTCCATCTGTTCATTACAACTGTTGGGGCAGTAAGCAATTTGCCTTGCTTTTCCTTTATAAATTTAAGAGGGCACTGTTTTTCCTTCCTCATATTCTTTAGGCTCTTATAGAACAATTTCTGGTTTTCTTGCACATCGCTTTCTAGCTTTTCTCCAAATTCTTCACAGGACTTCTATTTTGCTGCCAGCACCTTGTTCTTCGCTTCTGTTCTGAGTATCATATATTCTCTGTATTTCTCTGTTTCTCCTGCTGTGTTTTTAGCTCCTAAGTATTGTTTCCATGCCTTTTTCTTCTCTCTTATATTCTCTTTAACCTCATCTGTCCACCAAGGTGTCCTCTTTCTTTTGTTCCCAAGTCGAACTTCACCACATGCTTCTGCTGCAGCTGTCATTATGATGTCCTTGAATTTCAGCCAGAGTGTTTCCAGGGCATCAGGTTGTGGTTCTGTGTTTCTCACTGCTGTAGCAACAAGCCCCTGGTATCTGGTCTTCACTTCTGGCTCTCTCAGCTTGTAGGTCTTAATGCTCGTTTCCCCTGTTCATTTACTTAGCTTCTTGCGTGATGTTAGGCAGTTCCTAGGCCGAGTAACTCTTTTAGTTGTTCTTTTAATTGTTAACAAGTAGTGGTCACTTCCAATCTCTGGCCCCATCCCTTGATACTATCCCTTTGGTTTTTGGCCACAGTACAACCCACGCCCCCTTTAGCTCTTTCAGATGTGGGGACACCACTGTAGAGCAGAGTGTTAACATCGAGATCCATAACTCCTTGTCCTTTTTTCTTTGTTTCTGTTAAAGCCAGGATTTCTAATTTGGCTTTCCTCATCTCTTCCACCAGCTCCTCTTCCTTCCCATTTATACTTCTTGTGTTCCATGTTCCGTAAGTCGTAGTCCGTAGTCCGTTCCAGTCGCCTTTAGAATCAGTCCGGTTTTCTCTCTTATGTTTCGCGTAATCTGATAAATGTCTAAGTGATATACATAAATGTGTATATAATAAAAGGGAGCGGATATATAAAGGCTTAGATCAAGTGAGAGATTGAGAGAAGTGTGTTTGAGCGTAAGGACGAAAATTTCAGAAATAATACGAATAATAAATAAAATACGTAACAGAATTGCGTTATAAAACGTCAGACTTCGGACGCATATCATGCGTTATATGATTGTATGTATCCAGTACCCGCAGCATGTCACGTTTTCTGCGTTTCTACATCACGTCATGATCTTGTCATGATTAAGCTTCCTATTAAGTCCTCTACATAAAGAAAATAAAGAGATAATCATGAAAAGAAGACTTATTAAATTACCCCAAGTGTTTAAATGTACAGAACAATCACTTAGTTGTATTCTCGTGATGAACCAAAAAATGTTATCATGGGAAATAATACATAAAACAAAAATGTTCTGCTCTTGCAACATTCTTTTACTTGTTTCCCCTTAGTTAATCTACAGCCGTCTGAAAATAAATGAGCTTGAAATCTTGGCACGGCATGATAGTTGATAAGACAAGACACAAGCTCTACAGTATTCATCACGAACTATCATAAGGGCCAAAGAAAATATTTTTCATTTGTGTAAATTAAGATGAAGTGACTCAGTGATAAGTTTGCCCGGGTAACTCATACATATTTGATACTGGAACGATTACACGTCCGTATCTGACTGGATCCTGCTATGCTCGTGGAATAGTTTAGATGTACATGGACGAAGTCTAAAAAGGTTCAACAAAGAAACCAGTGTTGCAGCGGTGCCACTCCCAGACAAGAAAGCTTATCAGCGGTGTGACAAAACCTGACGTATTCACTTCTTCACGTGTATATAAGCAGGGCAAATACTCATTTATATCTGTCATTGACCTTTGCAAGGAACCTACTGGCATTGGGGACGTTGTACTCCATCATCGTTTAGGAGCAGCAGACGATACTTGGCTAAAAATGGAACAGAAGAATGTTTTGTATGTTCCCGTGAAATGATAACCAGTCGGCGCAGTTGCATAGCGTCTGCATTTATGGCATTGATTATCTTTGGTTTGAGTCTTTCGTCAGTGTTTGATCTCTTGGCGTGTCCTCGCATGTGCTTTGTTCAGGGATCATGTTTGATACTGACAGCAAAGAGTTGGTAAGAAAATGATATTCATACATGCCACACCTCGAAGATGAAAAACCTGTACACAAAATCCAAAACCCTGTACAAAGACCCACAAAACCTGTACAAAGACTGAAAAAAACATCAAAAGAGTTAATTCATGTAAAAATATTTTCAATTACAGTGGACTGCATTATAAATGAGGCACGGGGACTTTGCCTTTAAAAGCAGGTCTTCACTTATTTAAAAACCCAAACAATAAATGTCTGAGTTTATTTTACACTGTAAAAATAATGTGATGGTGTCATCATTTAGTCTATTTCTGTGCTTAATTATCACTAACAGACCGGGAAATCCTGTGTTCAATAGGACCTAATAAAATAACTCTGAGATACAGTAATAAGGGGAATGGGTTAGAAAACCTGTACAGAAATTATGTACAGGGTGTACACATCTGAAAATGCAAACACCTTGTACAGATTATGGGTAAACCATAGCATGTGGCATGTATGGATATTTATCACCTTTCTTTTAGTTTCCATACTGATATATTAGTGGTGGTGACTATTGGTAAGTCACTGCGTTGGTTTTTTGTTTCACTTTCTCTGCCAAGTCTTCCATTGTCTGAGAAAATGCTTTTTGGGTATCTAAAGTCTGGAACCTGTTTAGGCTCGATGTTGGTCACATGCTTATTTAGTGGGCCAGATGATCTGCTGATCTTCAAATTGTCTGTCTTTGATTTGCTGATCTTCATGTTATATCTACCACAAGTTGAATTGAGTTCACTCGTATGGTTTTGCGATTTGTTTTCGTCTTTGTATATTAGACTTTGGTCACCGGTAAAAAGTAACTCATTCAGTGATCGTATTCTTAATTTGCGTAATTTACTTCGTCTTCTGGGTTTGCTTCTAGGTTACTTCTGGTGTTTTTAATTTTTTGTCCATATAAATTTTGAACAGTAGTGGTGATAGCACAAGGCCGTATCGAACTCCTGTGTTTATATCAAATGCAACAGTGAGTCCATCTTCAGTATTAAAGATACAATAATAATGTTAAGCATACCTTAGCTTATAAAAATCATTACGATTGCAGTTTGAACAAAGTTTAGCTTGTCTCAGCAGTGCAGTGGATGTGTCAGGGAGAGCAAGATGTAGCATCAGATCACCATATTCTGTTAGACAAAAATAAAACTGAAACTCGGAAGACATACAGCAACACTTACCTACAAACGACAATGTTTTTTTTCCCTTAGAATCAAAATCATTAGCAATTTCGTTAATTATCGTCTGCCTCTAACTCCATACTCCCCCATCATGTAGGTTGATGTTGATGCATTTCACCTTGCTTCTCTCTGTGTTCTGCATCACGTTGGATTCCTCGAGGATTCGAACGTTCTCCTGTGTTATTACAGATTTGTATATTGACTGGCCGCTTTTGTCTTACTGCTCTCTATTTTTAGATCATTTTTTGTTTTTGGGGTGGGGTGGGGGTGGCGCGGAGGTTTCCCGTCTTCTTCCCAAAAAATGTGGCCTCCAGACGTTGATTCACTCCGGTAGTCTTGGAAACGCCAATGCAGGCGGAAGGTGGTTTCAAATCAAAATCTTTCTACTCATAATTTAGCTACTTTCTATGCCTAAGAATCTCACGGGGAAAAGGGGGGGGTGACAAAACGTCTGTACGCATTCTTTTGGTGGCTCTCTCACACCTTCAGCCACTCCGGCAGTATCCCTTCTTTTCTTCATTGTTCTCTTTCTCCCATTCAATTCGTTTATTATTTGGCAATTTTTTTCCATTTCATTCATAATTTTGCTCTTTGCTAGATCTAGTAGGGTGAAGTCTTTAACACTCCACTCCCCTACGGAAGTATCTGCTATGGGACTATCTTTATCTCTTAAATTTTTGCTTTACCACTCCTCAGACTTATTTACGTTCCGCCAGGTGAACTGGGGTATTATCGTAACAATACCCAGTCATTATCACCGGTCTGCGGTAATACGGTTATCTCTTTGAGTCGCCGGCCACCTCCGATAGGAGACGTTCCTCGTCTGACAATATGGTCCCGTACGAGGATGAATAGGATACCGATTGTCCGTCTGAGAAATCAGTGTGGGGGATACGCACGATCACAGACGATAAGGAGATAATAGCTTCCGCTTAGATCACCCCTGTGTGTGATTATCGCAGATAATCTGTCTGGCCAGTCAATACTGGCAGTGTCGTAAATTTATTTAGAGAGAAAAGAGTCTTAGAAATAGTGGTCCTTTTTAGAGTGGAGAATGGTGGTGAAAACTCAGTGATAGAAAGGTAGAGAGTAAATAGTTGCTTCACAGAGTGCTGGAGAGAGTAAGGACAGACTTATTTATGACAAATCGTTCCTCTCAATCTTCTCTTCACTCTCCTGGTCAAACAATTATTTGCCAGTTTCCAGACACACACCTGCGCTCACACCGATTTGGTGCTTCAAACACACAGATGCACGTGAATACAAACTATATTAAAACAGATAGGGGAAATTATGGGCTTTGGGTATTCCAACACAGTACTAAATAAGTTTATAAGGTTTATTCTCATTTAAAACAATCACAACAACTATCAGGTGTTACAGAAAAATTATCATAAGTACAGAAAATACAAATAACAAGGTAGGGGGGGGGTGAAGAAGATTGGTATCGACTAAGCCCTTCCCGCTTGTATTTGACAAAGATAAACCCAGTCCAAAGATGGATAGTTATCAGGAACATAGGTAATGTAACCCAACAGTGAATTTAATTACTCTGAAAGAGGTGTTACAATATTAGGTAGGGGTGGTAGACAAAAATTCTGTTATTCTCAATTGTTCTTCCCTTTACTAAGCAAATGAAAAGGAGAGGGGGGGGGGGTAAACAGAGTTAACAAAATATCCCACTTAAAGGAACAATGCAAGGTATACAAAAAATGTATTACCCGGTAGGCAAGTTAACAAATGGTTTTTCAAAAAATTAAATCTCCTATCATTCATGCACGCGCGTGAGGATCCACACTCATATACTCACACACACTTACCGATTGCAGCATCAGACAATCCATAGAATTATATAAACAGCAATTACACTCTTGACATATGAAAGTGTCTGGTACTTCGATGTCCCGCCCCAGATGTAGCGAGGTTAGCTGATAGCAAATATTCCCACTTATCGCCGGACTTGAAGCCGAAGAGTTCTTGTGTTTTATTATATAAAAAGGAGTCTATGGGATGGCACTGACACAATTCAACATAGGGGTGAGGATGGAGTGGTCTCTTTAATTTCGCTGCTGGAGGTAAAATTCCTTCAAGGCGTGATGATAGCAACTGACCGGTAGGTTTTAATCTAGTGAGGAAAAACTAGGCCCAGTCACAGTTCAGGTAAATATGTACTCTCTCACAGTAGGGCAGTAAATAAATTATCGCTACTGGCACTGTTCATCTTCCAGTTTATCTTACAGATTGTAATTTAATTTGATGGTTTCTTTTAAATATTCTTGGGTAGGCTTTCTTTCATGTAATTATGATAGCTAGGCCGCATCGGACCGGCACAAGATTAAATTTAAAATGTTTCATCAATATGTCTGGAAGTTTTTAAGATGATTTCTTTATTGCTGGGATCGCAGGTTACGATCACTCTGTATGAAAGAAAAAAACATGTAATATACCGAAAAATCAAATAACATTCTAAAGCGCGATGAATTTCCCGTTAAGACTATAAATATACACTCGCGTATTTAATTATATATTTAAGAAGACACTTCGCGAGTTTAAATGGTTGAAACACACATCTATATATATGACTTAACTAAATTAGTTATAAATTCCTTCGCGACTTTTAAAAGTTAATTTAAGCATTTAAGCATCTATTATCTTTTGAAATAATATAATAGATACATCATTACATTTACAACTGGAACTATTGAGATGGTTTAATTTAATAGATTTAAATTAACACAAAATCCAGTGAAATAGAATGAATGAACTAGAACACTGATCACTTTACACAATTATATTTTACCGTTTTGCACAGAATAGAATTCACTGCGAATATATATGAAAATCCAGGGGACAATCTAACACGATTTCAAATATAGCTAGTGCTTCTGCAAGGTCTGGCCAACGAGTGATAAAATGCATTTCTTCATGGTCTGTATATATCTAAAATGGAATGTAAGATGAGTGGGACATGTTAGAATTTGACACCGTTTTAGATCTCAGGAGACTTTCGGGGATCTGACCGCCAGACTAAAGAGAGATGCCGCCCCTGGTCTTCTGTATCTCCGCTCGCTGCGTGCGCGTCGGCTTTCCCGTTCGTTCCCACTGCGATCGGTTCTGTGGTTAACACCGAGATGCGAAATACTGGCAGGAAACTTGCGTCGCTCGTTTCAGGACCACTACTGCCTTTTTGATAGCGTGCCGCTAGTCTTTCCTGAGATCCCCCCCCCCTTGTGTCTTTGATCGTGGTCGCTACTATCGTTTGATGCTGACAACCCCCCCCCCCCCCCCCTTGGCCAAGTTAATGAAAATAACTGCATATGATTGCTCAAGAGATATTCGTGGGCGTGATTTAATCTCTCCTTAAATCAATGCGATGACCAGAATGAATGGTAGATAAACTGTCCACATATTAATCAGCAAACGTGTTGACCATCTGAGTGGAAAGGTTGCATAGCTAATGAGTCCAGGTGAAAAAAAATCCCGTTTGACGAAAAGTTACCACAATATTCGGGGGCACTGATGCTATCCGAAGGGGTCGTTACAAAAGGTCGTACCATATCATCCAACACTTCAGGGGTACCGATGTTATGAGAAGGTTCTTACCATCATCTAACAAATTCAGGGACGGCTGAGTTGTCTGTCACAGGCAGAAAAGCATGTGGTCAGGAAATCAGTGCACAGATTTGCTTTGTGAGGTTTCACATGATACCACCGGAAATATTACCGCATGATTTGAAAGAGGTCACGCGTTGGAATATTAAATTTAATATTTTAAACACGTGGAAGATTTTTTTTAATTAAACACCTATTGGTGTCGTTTTCATAGTGATGAATTGAAACGCGAATGGTTACAATGGAATAAATGTCAACAATGTCTTTCAAACGAAAAACCAACAATGTATCTTGAATTGTGTGAACTGGTCAAGTATTAGCAGCACACGAGTCGTTGGTAACTTTACATAGATTTTATTCACCAGGACACGAAGTGGACAAGACGGACATCGTCACAGGCGCAAAGATCACACGACAACATATTGATTATTACTGCTAAAGTTCCTGAAGATTCTCTTCTAGTAAAAACCTCTGTCCATAGACTAAGGATTACAAAACTGTTACCGTATAATATCCTTCTCAGTCACGACCGTTGACCTTCTTTCAAGGACGTCTATCATGGTAACGTATACATACTCTGGGGTGAAATCTTCCATATTACATTTGTTAAAATTCCCAGACGTTCTTCATACATAGTGTTGTACATCATATAATTTTCACACAAAGTCATATACGATAATCCTAACAGTAAAGGCTTTCAGTTGGCTAACCTCTCTTTACATCCAAGCCACGACTTTGGCATTGAAGCATGTACGGCATATAAAACATGTGCGTAAGATAAACAATATAACTTCTTCTACTCGTAGGAATTCTCCGTCTACGATTCAAATCTTAAAGGCAAGCGACTCTGTAGATCCATTCTAGGAACATCTTAATTCCCGCTAGACTAGTATTAGAGCGGCCTTTTTCATACAGCATTAAAATAAGAAGTGGGACGATAACTCACGTGACATTCCTGATATTGGTTTCGACCTGAAGACCAATACAGATCACTAGAATAAATGGCTTCCTTAAAAATGCCATTGAATACGAAATATAAAATTACTATCATGGACACAAGCCAGTTCCATGTTTCCACTTCAAAACATGACGTCACAAACTACTCAACTAGGTTACACGTGCGTCCAAAGCAACACTCACTGCTTTGTGCACGTCAGTGCGCGAATCATTCGACCGCACAAATAATATAACTACATAAAACTGGTGCGTACATTTGGCAGGACCGAAGACTACCCCCTTAGGTAATAAATGTACGTAACAGCTCCCTTATTACCTCCCCTTAAAAAAAATTAATCCCATTAATTTTTTTCGAACTAATTACTCGAGAGAGGTGAGTCAAAACTACAACAAGATTTATGACATGCATAAAATTATCATATTAAGAAAAGAATATTGACTTGAAATTAATATAACTAAATGACAGTATGCATTAAAGCACACATCCACCATCGACCTACTTTGGAACGATGTGGTAATATTCGAAGTAAAAAGAAGTTGAAAAAATGAAAATGAAGAATCAACAAAAAAGATGATAAAAAAATTCAACTAAGTTTTCAACAAAATTTGAAACATATGATTTCAAAAAATGAAAATGAACAGCAACACTGATGATAAGCAATGATAAGAAAATCAAAAGAACAGAAAATTTTGAAATACAATGTGCAAAAATGAAGCAATGCATAATTAAACACTTTAAGAAGCAACGCACCTACTGTTATCTAGCACTAGTAAGTTTGACTAGTTATCTAAAAGTGAAATATCATGTAGTGGGATACGTGACTACACGTATTGCGAGACACTAATAACGTTAGTAGATGTGTGATTTATAAACAATCAAATTGATTAAATTGAATTAATCTAATTCTAGTACTTAATTACACATAAATAAATAACTAGTAATTTATTCTAAGTAATTCTAATTTCAGTCATTGTGAATATTCGTTCAGAACTATTTAGAGTCAACAAGAATATGTTCCTAATGTTCCATGCACGAAATAAGTTTACGAACACGATATGTAGTGTAATATGTTCCATAACACTAACGAATGTCTGTTTGTTGCTTTTTACCAATGTTTCCATACTAAAAAAAAAATGTTACTTTAATATCACTGTTCCCGTTCGAACAAAACGTTACTTCACAAGAAATAATGTTATAATCCATATGTAAGTATGTTCTGAAAGTTATATTTATACGAATACTGCAAAACTATACATAGTCTTCACAGATGTACAATTAATGACACTGTACAAAGTTATTCATGTTTCGGTGAGGACGTTTCTCCATCTAAAAGTGGTTTAGTTTCACCAAGTTCACTAGGGCATCTTGAAAGACAGTCTGCAAATACATTCTGTACTCCAGGAATAGCTCGTATCTCAAAATGGAACGGTTGAAGAGCTATAGCGTAACGCGCTGACTTTGATGACTTAACGTTTCCTGTATTCAGTGCTGTAAGAGCTTTCTGGTCGGATTCCACCACAAAGTGTGATCCGAGGAGATAACGATCCAGTTTTGTGATTGACCAGACAAGAGCAAGGAGCTCTTTGTCTAGAACGGAGTATTTCATCTCGCTCGTTGTAAGCTTTCTGGATACGTACATAATTGGAAATAAGGTGCCTCCGTATTCCTGCATCAAAACTGCCGCGATAGCGTAGGAAGAAGCATCACTGCGAAGAACAAAGGTGAGATCTTTGTTAGGCAACCTTAAAAAAGGCTTATTTGAAAAAATTTGTTTTATATAGTCTAACGCCGTTTGGTGATCCTGCGACCACTTTATTACATTAGGTGTGCCTTTCTTCAGTAACGAAGAAAGAGGTGCAGTTATAGTAGACAAATGAGGGATGAATTTAGAATAGAACTGTATTAGTCCTAAGAGTGACCTCACTTGTTTTTTTTGTCTTAGGTGCTGAGATGTTTAAAATTTTAGAGACGTTACTGTCTTCTGTATACATTAAACCGCGACCTATACGGTGACCAAGAAATGAGATGTCATGAAAACCGACAAAAGCCTTTGAAGGTTTCGCTGTTAAGTTATAATCCCGTAAGGTAGAAAGTAAAGATTTTAAACCCTGAATATGTTCATCCCAAGAGTCACTGAAAAGACAGATGTCATCTATATAAGTAATGACATCGGGACGATGAGACAATATGCGGCGCATTCATTAACCCGAAAGGCATAAAATTATATTGAAAAAGACCCCGTGGCGTCGAGAAAGCGGTGAATGGCTTTGCTTTCGTAGTGAGTGGCACTTGCCAATAACCCTTTGAAAGGTCAAATTTCGAAAAGAATGTAGCATGAGATAATTTCTCTAATAAGTCGTCTAAAAGAGGTAATGGTTCCGCATCGAATTTTGTAACTTTGTTTAACTTCCTGTAATCTACGCAAAGACGTATATTGTTGTCTTTCTTCCTAATGATTACCATAGAAGAAGAATATGGTGATGAAGATGGTTCAATTATATTTAATTGGAGCATATCATCCAATTCCTTATCAACCTTATCACGAAAGTGTAAAGGAATAGGATATGGGCGAACTCGAATCGGTGTATCGTCAGTCAGAATAATGTCATGTTGGATGACTGACGTATGACCTGGGATGTCAGTGAGGACATCCTCATACGTGTGTAGAATATTAGAGACTTGCTGACGTTGATCATCAGTAAGAGTAGATGAGATAGTAACATCATTCCATTTCTCAGTGGAATGGAGTGGTACAACTGGTATTGGTAGTTGTACATCATCGAAAGAAGATTCCTCTTCTTGGATGACTGACAAACTAGAATAGTGTTGAATAGGTGGTGTAGGATCGTCAGTTGCCTGAAACACTGATTGTAGATAATCAGGACGTGAGTAATACTCCTTCAACATGTTAATGTGGAAGGTTTTATGTTTGCCATTAACATCAACGATGTAGTCGACATCGGATATTCTTGAGATGATCCTGAAAGGACCTCTCCAGGTAATTAAAAGACGATTGTTATGCGCAGGGAGTAATACAAAAGCTTCATCACCAGGTATGAGCTGGCGAAGACGTCTATATTTGTTTGCAGATAGACGAGCTTTTTCTTTGGCATGTTCGGATGATGCAGTAGCTAGTCTACAAGCATCTATGATTTTCTTTCTAAGAGATATCACATACTCATAAGAGGATTGAGTTTCCTCTTCAATATTCTCATCCACCAATAAGTCGTGGATTAACGACATCGGACCGCGTGGTTGCATGCCAAAAACAAGCTGGAACGGAGAAAACCCCGTTGCTTGATTTTGTACCTCGCGATACGCAAAGAGACAAGCGGGTAGGACCCGATCCCAGTCTTGGGGATGGTCTTGAGTCATCTTACCCAACAACTGCTTGAGTGTCCTATTGAGACGCTCAATTAACCCATTTGACATCGGATGATAAATAGAACTAAGAGATCTATCTATACCTAATGTCTTCATCACTTGAGACATGGATTCAGAAATGAACTGAACCCCATGATCCGACAAGATTTTCCGTGGAAAACCAATGCGTGAGAAGATTAACATCAATGCCTCTGCTACACTGGCAGATGAAGTGTTCTTGAGAGGGATGGCCTCAGGCCAACGAGTGCACATATCAATGCACGTAAGAATATGCGTATGCCCTCTAGCAGATGGAAGCATTGGACCAATAATGTCAATGGCCATTTTATCAAATGGTCTAATCGGGATGTCCGCAGCTTGAATAGGAGCCGCATGAAATGGACCCCGTACCTTAACTTCTTGACATATCAAACAGGACCGACAATAGAGAGTAACATCTCTATGGACGCCTGGCCAGTAGAATGCCGAAAGCACTCTGGATTTGGTACGCGAAAAACCCATATGGCCCGCACATTGCGAGTCATGCGCATGTCGTAATATACGAGATCTCATACAGGATGGGACAAGAATCTGAGAACATAAGGATAAATCCTTTTCCCGTATGACTCTAACCAAAATCCCATTTTTAAGTATAAAGTCATGTCTAGATTTTGCAAGTTTGTTGCTTGTATTCTTTTTGTTAACATACTGAAAGAATTTTTTTAATGAATTATCATTCTTTTGCAATGTTGCAAACAACTCCCGTGAAATAGGAGCATCATCATCACAAGTGGTATGAACTGTAGGTTCAATAGGTGTATCATGCGACATATTAGTAGCTTGCGCTCTAGTCACTACTGCATTTGCAGTTTGAATATGTCGCTCTTCCCATTCAGCAATTTGCTGTGGTGTACACTCTTTAATACCATGTATGCGACCAAGTATTACATCACAGATTGGATTCGGAAGGAGACATGCTTGGATCTTTCCTGAAAAGAAAGGTGTGTTAAGATCAATAATAGCAGTGGGAAATGTTTCAATAGTGCCACCAAATGTTACACATTTGACAACCCGGCCCGTGGCACAACTTGGGTCGATCAGCGAAGTCCGTACGCCGATTGTTGTACAACCTGAGTCAAATAGGAGAGAGCATGAAATATTGTTGACAAATCCCTTGTGAAACTTAAGAGAGCCCTGTCCCTGGTGTACTGACGCAGCAGTGGCTGTACAGACTGCAGGCAGGCTAGGCAAGGTATGTCCGCAACGCAGCGTCGTGATCGCCTTAGGCTGGAAAAGAGTCGAGCATTCTGGGCAGTCTTTCACCTGGGAACAATCTAGAGAACAAGACATAGCATTGTGAGTTTCAGCTACTCTACCCTGTTCAATGTTAGCCTGTGTATCATTAAAAGCAACATTAGAATGTCTACCCATATTACTCGACGATCTATCTCGTCGGCGCGATCGATTGTGATTTTTGTCATTAAAATTGCCATAATTGTCATTTCTGCTAGAGTTAAAATTTGGATTAGTCCGATAATTTGTAGAATGATCGTTATGATGTTGGTTAAATGGTTTATTTCCAAAAAATTGTCTGTTTTGCGGACCCTGAGACCTTGATCTCCAGTTTTGTTTATTATAATGTCCTTGATTATTTTTAAAATAATTGTTACCAAAATCTCGCGATCTGTGAGTTTGGTTCCAAGAAACATTAAATGGAGCAGATTGTTGAAATTGCTTCCCTTTGTAAAAGTTATCATTGGTGAAATTATGATTATTTCCCTTATTGACATACCTATCAGCACTAAAAGAACGATTGCGTGAAAAATTGTTTTGTTGTGCTGCAAAAGCAACAGGCAATTCACTCTTAATCTGCGCGTTACTTAGATCCATGTTTGGGTGAGCAGTGCAAAAATTTTTTGCATGTTCTTCTAAGTTTTTCATTGATAAAGGTTTCCGTTCGTGTAAAAATGCGAGAAATGTAGGATTTACCGACGAAAGTACCTTATCGCGCATCAGTAAATCAAAGAGACCTTCATACGACTTTTCAATTTTGGATAACTCGATCCATCTTTCTAATGTTAGTCGTATCTGTGACAGAAAATCACTAAAATTTCTGCCAGATTGAGGTAGTAATGTGTGAAATTTCAAACGATATTCGTTTTCTGTCATTTGGAATTTTTGCAGAAGTGCTGCTCTAAGAGCATTGTAGTCATTTTTCTCACCAATGCTGGTGGTATGATAAACTGCTAATGCATCTCCTGTAAGTAATCTGGATAAATATGTACAGTATAGCGCTTTATCCACGTTATAAGACCCACAAGTGGCCTCAAACCTATCCAGGAAGAATATTACGTCATCAGACGGGGGATTAAATTTTGGCAATTTAAGGTGAATTTCCTTAAAATGATCCTGTCTGGATGAAGTGTGGCTTTCAAAAGTTCTCTGAGAATTAGCTTCCTGAGTTAACCTAAGTCTCTCATATTCTGACTCTGCTAATTTCAGTTCATGCTGTCGTTTTCTATCATTCTCTTCCATCTCAAGCTGAAGTCGTTTTGTGTTTTGTTCAGCTATTAATCTCCTTTCTTCTATTTCTTTTTGTTTCTGTTCCATTTCCTTGTGTTTAACTTCCATTTCTTTTCTAAGTCTTTCTTCAGACTCCTTTTGCTTCTGTTCTGCTTCTCGCTGAAATCGTTTCTCTTCCAATTCAGCGGCTAATCTCATTTTTTTCTCATTCTCCTCCGCCTCAAATCTTCTCCTCTTTTCATCTTCCTCAGCACGTTTCTCTTCCAGTTCGGCGGTTAATCTCATTTTTTTCTCATTCTCCTCCGCCTCAATCCGTTTTTGATCTGCCTCAAATTGAAGTTTTTCTAGTCTTAAAGTTTCTAACTTTCTCTGTTCGGCTTCTATTTCTTGAGCTTTCCTATATTCTGACAGTGCAAATGCTTTAGCTTCATCAGGAGCCATCTGAAGAGCTTTTGCTTGCTTAATGAAATAGTCTAAGGTAGCCATTTCAATATTATTATGTAATAATACTATTTAAAAGTGTTACTACAACTAGTGTTCTTCGTTCCTGTTCTAGAACGGTAAAATCAATTTATATAATAGGCAATAATATTAATAATTAATAATGTACTTTATAACATGTAATGGTGTGAAAGCAGTAACGTGACAGACAATAGCACAATAATGACACGACAAGATATTCAAGCCAAACGAAGACGTTCGCAGAAATCCAATTAAAATAAAATGAGAAACTAAAATGGAATGTCGTAAAGAATTACGATGATAACTGCGATTAAATTCAACAAGACAATAGACACCACAGTGTAAAAACAAAGGTTTTGTAAAAAACTAAACGACAGGAAAGGTGAGACGGACAATAATCACATACAAAATTCATTATAAAACTAAGGCACAAGTAAAAATAGCTACCAAAAACAACAAGTAAACGTGACACTACAGCTAAAACAGACAGGTGTCACAGACCACCAGACACAGTGGACCTAGAATCCTTCTACGCTCACGCGTAGGAACATTCCACTGCGGGAAGTCTGCAAAATAATGTCCTACAGAACGTCTGACGAAGAGCCCGAATTGACTTCGAGATGGATCTCGTTCGTCAGATCTACATCCCAACCTCCCGCGAAAAATACACAAACCATAACACATAACATAGAAAATATATAAGTGGACATAATCAATTAAGGCACAGCTAATAGTAATAAAGGGTATAACGGATACAAGTTATACTTAGCTCGCGTGCAGGTAAAATCAAAGTGCCTTGTCCCCGTGTATGTACGTAAGAGGATGCAATACTTCGCTCTGCGTATATCAAACTAGCTCGCACGTAACAATGATGAAGAGATGATCTCCAAGTAATCAGTCACTGTGAAACTTGACGTGGAGGTTGATTGAAGACCTTGAGCATTTGAGTTGATTATGATTCATATTCCGCTAGGATCCAAATTGAGATGATGTCGCCTTGAAAGTAAAAATTCTTCTTTTCAAACGATCAATTGGATGGGTACGTTCCTGAAATTACTTCCAGACCGCACTGGCCTACCAGTTATTGTTGGTGTCGTTTTCATAGTGATGAATTGAAACGCGAATGGTTACAATGGAATAAATGTCAACAATGTCTTTCAAACGAAAAACCAACAATGTATCTTGAATTGTGTGAACTGGTCAAGTATTAGCAGCACACGAGTCGTTGGTAACTTTACATAGATTTTATTCACCAGGACACGAAGTGGACAAGACGGACATCGTCACAGGCGCAAAGATCACACGACAACATATTGATTATTACTGCTAAAGTTCCTGAAGATTCTCTTCTAGTAAAAACCTCTGTCCATAGACTAAGGATTACAAAACTGTTACCGTATAATATCCTTCTCAGTCACGACCGTTGACCTTCTTTCAAGGACGTCTATCATGGTAACGTATACATACTCTGGGGTGAAATCTTCCATATTACATTTGTTAAAATTCCCAGACGTTCTTCATACATAGTGTTGTACATCATATAATTTTCACACAAAGTCATATACGATAATCCTAACAGTAAAGGCTTTCAGTTGGCTAACCTCTCTTTACATCCAAGCCACGACTTTGGCATTGAAGCATGTACGGCATATAAAACATGTGCGTAAGATAAACAATATAACTTCTTCTACTCGTAGGAATTCTCCGTCTACGATTCAAATCTTAAAGGCAAGCGACTCTGTAGATCCATTCTAGGAACATCTTAATTCCCGCTAGACTAGTATTAGAGCGGCCTTTTTCATACAGCATTAAAATAAGAAGTGGGACGATAACTCACGTGACATTCCTGATATTGGTTTCGACCTGAAGACCAATACAGATCACTAGAATAAATGGCTTCCTTAAAAATGCCATTGAATACGAAATATAAAATTACTATCATGGACACAAGCCAGTTCCATGTTTCCACTTCAAAACATGACGTCACAAACTACTCAACTAGGTTACACGTGCGTCCAAAGCAACACTCACTGCTTTGTGCACGTCAGTGCGCGAATCATTCGACCGCACAAATAATATAACTACATAAAACTGGTGCGTACATTTGGCAGGACCGAAGACTACCCCCTTAGGTAATAAATGTACGTAACAACACCCCATCCCACATAGTCTAAAGAGATTCTATTGGTTTGAAGTGAGCGCCGGAATATAAATTGAATTTCAATGGAAAACTCGGTGGAAAAGACCATCTGTGATGTGAACTTAAGACTGCACATATAATGTAGTGAAATCAGAGACACAGAACAGAGAGCCTGCAGCGCGCGCCATGTGAGCGACTCTCAGAAGCCAGTGAGACAGCGTACTTAGAATTCCTATATTATAAGTGGCAGATCGAAGTATTTGGGAAACTTTAAACCTTAAAAGTAAGCCTGCCTTTATAAATACAGAGACTGAAAAACCTAAGGGACCAGGACTTAAAATACTAAGACTGGAAACCTTGGAATTGGATCACCCGTCATAAGAGAAACTTTCCCAGACCAAGTGTTTCGCAGATTCAACCGTCATACAAGAGATTCAGAATTTCCAGACCAAGTGGTTCGAGAGCATATAACCTAAATTGCTCATGTCTAACCTAACCTGCACGAGGAGATTGTATATTCCCAAAACTTTGGGTTCATGGTACAAGACTACTTGTGGTTACAAGCTAGCAGACGGTTCGAAGTACTGAAGTTACTACGCCACTCGTGTGAGAGAAGTACACTCATCACCCAAGAAGTGACGAAAACCACGGCTACAGGACTCACCTAGAGTTAAGTTTTCTAGTAAAAAAAGCGAAAGCAACGGAATTTGATAAATCCTCACCTACGTCTCCGTGAAGAAAACTTGTATTTACATCAAACTTCATCATTCCCTCCTTATTTTAACTGTTAAAGACTAATTCATTATTAAATTTGTTACATGTTGTTTTAAAACTAAACAATCATAGTCGATTCAGTTTTTGTATGTATGATGTAGCGAAAGGTTTTCCTATTATGATAATAGTGGTAGAGCAGAAGTAGAATCTCTCTCCAGAAAGTATGAAGTTCCAGTGCCCGAGAAGTACACTGGTATCACAAGTGAGTTACAGCTGTGAATACTCTGAGCTGGACAATAGATTTAGGCTTCAGAAGTATAAGTTGCTACTTTCGCTATCGTAACCTTATGTGATAATATAATTAAATTTGAAAAGGTAACTCAAAATTTAACAGTTAAAAATTTAACAAGTCAAATGAATACAATTATCCAATTTATTATGTACATCTATATATTCTTGTAATGATAAATGGGTGTTGGAAGATGGTAAAATGTATGATTATTTACAGTTACAAATTAAAATAACTAATAGAAAAAGTCTTGGATTTATCTTCCACTGAATTTACAACAAAAGGATTGTCACATTATCTCTTGCCATCTAGTTGTCATCATTAGACAGTCGTTTTAGAAACTGCTCACAGGATTTGTTGGATGGATACAAAGAAACTCAACTTTAGCCACGTCTGCTCGAGGTTCCTCCGACACACTGGAGTACGGAAGACTTTCCTTCAGCCCGCCCTATAACTACGGGGGACTAAGGTGTTGAAGTTTGGTTGACCTCTAGGCTTCAGTGAGCTGGATCAACTTCTTCAAGTCTTTAGTTTCTCGATCAGGAATGATCATAAACATTGATCATAAAAACCTGGAACAAGAAGTAATAGGTGGCCATGTTGTTCCAACAATCTCACCACCAACTACTGTTCATGATGCGACCATGTCTTCAGTGTTTGTATATAAATGAATGAATCATGGTAGTATGTTACAGAGATAGCATGATAAGATAATGTATACTGTGCAGAATTAACAAAATACATGAATAAATCATATGTTATGATACATGGGTACGATATAACCTTTGCCTTCCACTTATGGATGTCAAGTCACTTAATTACTTGCTGGTATGTCGTAAGCTTCCAGGCAAGAATTAGCCATGATATATTTGGCTAACCAATTAATGGTTATGCTTCCTGACAATACCGGTGAAGGTTATCTCTGGTTAGCGTCATTCTCTTTTTTATTATATCTGATACAATCAATCAGAAATAAAATCTGAAATAAAATGATATTATTCATACACATATCTTTAATAAACTTACATACCCTCTTAGGATCTATAAACTCACGGTGAGATTATTTTGGTTGAAGTTAATCTGCCCTGCATGCAGCGTGAAAAAATAACTTTTCTTGCAGATACTGTCTTCCAGTTTCTCACTTTGGCTTCTGGATTTGGTGTGTGTGATTTTCAACGCGTCCCTCTGTCCTTATATTTCAGTCTCTCGCGCGTACGAGAAAGCACCTCTAAAAGTCCCAAAAGATTTTCGTTTCATCTCCTGGTTTGAGGCTATTTGAAGCAATCTGTGTTTTTCCTGTACTTGTTTTTTTTCTTCTGTTCACTACACACTTATATTCTTCCGTCCTTTCTATGTATCGTTTCCTTTTCCCCATATGAGGCTTTCATTACATATAAGTTTTATACAAATCCGTTGAGGCTTGTTAGTGTAATAAATTTTTAAAGATTATTAGCTAACTTTTAGCCGATGTGATGAAGGTGAAAAATATTAATTATCTTTAAAACTATTTATATTTGAATAATATCCTTTTGGATATAATTCCTAGTCTATCTCCTTTGTTGAATTATTTTTATTTAATATTATTCCAACCAGGCGTTCTCCTGTAGTGAATAATTTAATGTCCAGTAAATGCAAACTTTGAAAGTCCACCATTCATTCCTATTAGCTATTTCCCCATTCTTCAGTAATACTGTATGGCTTTTAACCGTAATTCACATTTCCCGTCTACTACAAACTTCAAAGAAAGACCGCCGCGCTGACCTTGCGCTGGTGTGTGTGTGTGGGAGTCGCGCTACACATTTTTTTTCCACAAAAAGCAAGAGGAACCAAATTTCGCTTCAGAGCCCTCTTCTTTAAAACAGTGCATGCACAGTTAACTTTTTGGTAACTCATGCTGCAGTTTCTCCTTACTTTTCTGTTTTTCTATATCTCCTTTGATAGGATGACGACTTAAAAAATCGGGTCCAAGATTGTCCCGTCCTGGAATGTATCTCACATTGAACGAATATGGAGATAACAGTAAACTCCACCTTAAAAGTCGTGAATTTAATTTTTTAGACACTGCTAAAACATCAAAGGCTGGTGATCACTTTCCACAATGAAGTGTTTCCCGTAAAGAAAAGGGGCGAATTTGTTGATCGACCAGACCAAAGCGAGGCATTCACGTTCAACGATAGAATAATTTCTTTCAGCTGTATTTAACTTTCTACTGGCAAAAGCTACTGGTAATAGCATATGTGGCGGTGTGTCTGCCCGCTGTAGTAATGTTGCTCCTATGCCTACATTGCTAGCATCCGTTCTTAGTACGAATTCTTGTGTGAGATCGGGAAGGGCAAGGATAGGTTTATTTGTCAGCTTATTTTTCAACTCTGTATAAGCCTGTTCACACTCCGCAGTCCATTGTATTTTATCCGGCTGACCTTTTTTGGTTAAGTCGGTTAATGGCGCGCACAATGAGTTAAAATGGGGTATATATTTCTGATAAAACCCGCACAGTGACACAAAGGATCTTACATCCTTCTTAGTTTGTTGTCTTGGTGCTTTTCTCATTTTCTCTACATTCTTTGGGTCGGGAGACATTTGCCCTGTAGAGATAGTGTGACCTAAAAATTCCAATGTCTCACAACCAATATGACACTTAGTTGGACTTGCTGTCAATCCCGTTTCTCTCAGTCTATCCAACAACATGGAGAGTGCTACTACGTGTTCCTTGAAGGTAGTGGTAGCAATCAGAATATCATCCATGAAGTTGGTGATATGAGGATTTTGTAATGGTTCCAACAATTTCCTCATCATTCTAGTGAAGATACTTGGAGCATTCTTTAAATCAAATTGGAGTACATTGAACTCGTAATGTCCATCCGGTGTACTAAAGGCTAACAGTTTCCTAACTTCTTGTTTCACTGGTATTTGGTAGTATCCCTTGCTTAGATCTACTTTTGAAAAATACCGAGCCTTACTCAATGTAGCAAACAACTGATTGGTGTCAGGTAATGGGTCTACCTGAGATTCAGTGATAGCATTTAGTTTCCTATAATCAATGCATAACCTGTGTTCACCACTAGGTTTTCTTAATAGCACCACACTTGAGCTGTAGGGAGATTCAGACTTTGAAATAATTTTCTCTCTTACGAGATAGTCAATCTCATCCTTGAGTGCCTGTCCTTTAGCATAAGGTATAGGGTATGTCCGCATACAAACTGGTGTAGGGTCAGTAATCGTCATGTCATACTCTAACAGATTAGTACACCCCGGCTTATCTGTGAGTACATCAGCATGGATTTCTAACACCTCCTGAACCTTTTTCCTCTGCTCAAGAGTTAAATGTTCACTCACATTAACCTGAGCATAGCTTTCCGTAGTTGTTAGGGGGTATTCCATGGAGGAAATTGGTTCATCCTGCATTTCGGTTGCAATGGCCAGGGTCATGATATGGGCAACTTCTGATGCTTCCCTGTCATAATACTTTTTAAGAAGGTTGACATGATACACCTTCTCCTTTCCTTTCTTGTCAATCTTATAGTTGGTCCGGGAAAGTTTTTTCCAATATGACGTAGGGTCCCTGCCATCCAATTTGCAATTTATTATTGCTGCTGGGCAACAGTAACAGAACCTTTTCTCCCACCTCAAGTTCCCTATCTTTTGCTGTTTTATTGTAATAAGCAGCCTGCTTCCTCCTGGCCTGTCTCAAGTTATCATTTGCCAGTTTCCAACTTGTTTTCAATCGAGATGTCAACTCGTTGACGTATTGGTATGAAGAAGTCACGGTTTCTTCTGCTTTTTCATCAGTCCATGTCCGCAACAATGCTTCCAGTGGACCTTTGATTGGTCGTCCAAACAACAATGTAGCTGGAGCCAATCCTGTGGAGTTATGTGGGACTTCCCTATAGGCAAATAGTGCTGAGGGTAAGTATGTGTCCCAAGTTTCAGGTTTATCACTAGCCAACTTTCTAAGGATTGAAATGAGCGTGCCATTGAACCGCTCTACTTGACCATTCCCTTGGGCGTGGTACGGGCTACAGTGATAATGTCTAGCTTGAAATAACCTGAATACTTCTTGTGTTAGCTTTCCCCTAAACTGAGAACCATTGTCAGTCAATATTTGATGTGGGAAACCTAATCGGGTGAATATTGTTAACAGTGCCTCTGCCACATGTTTCGAATCTATCGATGACATTGCTACTGCCTCTCCCCACATAGAGCAAGTATCGACCAAGGTTAAGATATATGCATTTCTCTTCTTGGTCCTACTGAGGGGTCCAACAATATCCACGGCAACACGTTCGAAGGGCGTTCCCATGATGGGCATTTCTCCCAGTGTTGCTGGTGCAGTCCTATGTTTAGGAGCTACTCTTTGGCATTCTGGACAGGATCTCACATACCTCTTTATGTCCTCTGTGATCCCTGGCCAAAAGTAGTGACAGGCTATCCGTTGTCCAGTGGCCCCTATTCCCATATGTCCACTGAAGGGTATAGCATGTCCTAGCTTCATAACCTGCTCCCTGTATGATTTTGGCACTACAAGCTGTCCATGTCCTTTAGGTCCTGTTCCAGCTTTTCTATATAGTAGGCCATTTTTCATATATAAGTCTCCTTTCTCTGGAGGGTTATGGCTTTTAGGTAATTTGCCAAAGCAAGGCTTCAATGTACTGTCAGCAGTTTGAGCCTTTCTCATCTCTTCTGGATGAGTATTGATGATAGTGTCCTCCTCTTTCTTAGAGCTTGCCCTGGTCTGGACTGTTGCCATCACTATGGGTCTTATAGGTTCTCCTAGAAAGACATATCTACATCCCAGTATTAATGGGTAGATAGGGTTGTCCATCACTGCTGCTTTGATCTCTCCTTTCACATAGCGAGATCTTATGTTGATACGGGCTATGGGCAGTGTCATGGTTCCTGCTCCCTTGACTGGTCCTCTGATTTCCACTGTTTCTGTGGTTATCTGTTCCGGACTCACCAGAGAAGAGCACACTACTGAGTCAAAGTCCAAGCCTGTATCATATAAGCACAGTACTTGGGTGCCATTCAAGGTCACTTCCTCACAGACAGGGGGATGATGGAGGTCCTTCTGACTATCTGCCAGGTCCTTCCTTCCCTTGTTCTCTGTTGTAAGGCATGCAGCGTGATGAGGAGGGTTTTTCCGTCTGCATTCCGCAGTATTGTGGTTACTCATTTGGCAAGATTTACACCACTTTCCTTCCTTTCTTGGAGGTTTCTTTTCTGATCCTAGAGGGTTTTTGTCTTTATAATCAGTTCTGTGTTTGTTCTTGTTGGAATTGTCCCTGTGTTCATAGTTGGTAAAGTTTTGTGAAGGTTTGAAGTTCTCACCCTGCTTCTTCTTATTTCCTGACACTTCTGACTGAGCTGCTTGATATCTTTCAGCCATGGTTAAAATATCGTCCAATCTCTCAGCTCCTTGCTCCATAAGAAATTTTCTCATTTCCTGAGGCATGGATTCTCTCAGTTGTTCCATCATGACCATTTCTTTTATATCTTGACATTTTCCTAAGCTAATCCATTTTGTCAGATATGTTTCCAATCTGGCAGAAAACTGGTGATAGTTTTCTCCTGGAAGTAGCTTAGCAGTTCGGAATCTCTTTCTATAAGATTCAGAATTCTTTTCGTACCTGACCAATAAAGCTTGTTTTAAGATTTCATAATCTTCCTGGTCTTCTTTTGAGAGTTTTAAATAAACATCGTATGAAACTCCCCTCAACCCCTGAGATAGTTTAAGGCTCCATTTTTCCTTTTCTAATCCATAGGTAGAGGCTAGTCTCTCATATCTATCCAGGTACGACTCAATGGCGTCCTCCTTCTCAATAAATGGATCCAGGTGGAAACTCATGGCTCCATTTGCTGTGCTGTGGTTGGAGCTCTCAGAGTGAGGTGAGCTAGCACCATGATTGCTAGCTGCTCCCTGGAGTTCAAGTTCCTTTAAACTTAACTCATGAGCTCTTTGTAACCTTCTTTCTTCAGCTTCAGCCTCAACTTCAAATCTTTTGGCTTCTCTTTCTGCTTCTAACCTTTTGGCTTCTCTCTCTGCTTCCATTCTTTTGGCTTCTCTTTCTGCCTCTAATTTCTTAGCTTCAGCCTCAACTTCCATTCTTTTAGTCTCTCTTTCAGCTTCAGCTTCCATTCTTTTAGTCTCTCTATCTAAATATTTATCCACTTCAGTTGTGATATGTCGAATTAGAGCATCTCCTGTCATACCCAAGTCTTTTTCTTCCTGCATAATCGCAGCTCTAAACTTCACCAATTCAGCCATGATGCTTACTTACCAGAGGGTATATAATTTTATCTTCACTAACCAACTAACTTAATTAAAAAATCAATTAATTACTTTGAACAAGACAAATCCTTAAAACCTTGTGAGCGTTTCCTATTTCCTTCGTACTCAATGGTACTACTATTACGAAAAAAAATTTCTAAGTTTTAGAATTTTTTCAAAAAAATTTATTTTTACAAACTATTTGTGGCTCAAGATAGAAGAATACATAGATAGTGGCTCAGGATACAAATAATATCCCGCGAAAGAGCCCCCAATGTAGCGAAAGGTTTTCCTATTATGATAATAGTGGTAGAGCAGAAGTAGAATCTCTCTCCAGAAAGTATGAAGTTCCAGTGCCCGAGAAGTACACTGGTATCACAAGTGAGTTACAGCTGTGAATACTCTGAGCTGGACAATAGATTTAGGCTTCAGAAGTATAAGTTGCTACTTTCGCTATCGTAACCTTATGTGATAATATAATTAAATTTGAAAAGGTAACTCAAAATTTAACAGTTAAAAATTTAACAAGTCAAATGAGTACAATTATCCAATTTATTATGTACATCTATATATTCTTGTAATGATAAATGGGTGTTGGAAGATGGTAAAATGTATGATTATTTACAGTTACAAATTAAAATAACTAATAGAAAAAGTCTTGGATTTATCTTCCACTGAATTTACAACAAAAGGATTGTCACATTATCTCTTGCCATCTAGTTGTCATCATTAGACAGTCGTTTTAGAAACTGCTCACAGGATTTGTTGGATGGATACAAAGGAACTCAACTTTAGCCACGTCTGCTCGAGGTTCCTCCGACACACTGGAGTACGGAAGACTTTCCTTCAGCCCGCCCTATAACTACGGGGGACTAAGGTGTTGAAGTTTGGTTGACCTCTAGGCTTCAGTGAGCTGGATCAACTTCTTCAAGTCTTTAGTTTCTCGATCAGGAATGATCATAAACATTGATCATAAAAACCTGGAACAAGAAGTAATAGGTGGCCATGTTGTTCCAACAATCTCACCACCAACTACTGTTCATGATGCGACCATGTCTTCAGTGTTTGTATATAAATGAATGAATCATGGTAGTATGTTACAGAGATAGCATGATAAGATAATGTATACTGTGCAGAATTAACAAAATACATGAATAAATCATATGTTATGATACATGGGTACGATATAACCTTTGCCTTCCACTTATGGATGTCAAGTCACTTAATTACTTGCTGGTATGTCGTAAGCTTCCAGGCAAGAATTAGCCATGATATATTTGGCTAACCAATTAATGGTTATGCTTCCTGACAATACCGGTGAAGGTTATCTCTGGTTAGCGTCATTCTCTTTTTTATTATATCTGATACAATCAATCAGAAATAAAATCTGAAATAAAATGATATTATTCATACATATATCTTTAATAAACTTACATACCCTCTTAGGATCTATAAGCTCACGGTGAGATTATTTTGGTTGAAGTTAATCTGCCCTGCATGCAGCGTGAAAAAATAACTTTTCTTGCAGATACTGTCTTCCAGTTTCTCACTTTGGCTTCTGGATTTGGTGTGTGTGATTTTCAAAGCGTCCCTCTGTCCTTATATTTCAGTCTCTCGCGCGTACGAGAAAGCACCTCTAAAAGTCCCAAAAGATTTTCGTTTCATCTCCTGGTTTGAGGCTATTTGAAGCAATCTGTGTTTTTCCTGTACTTGTTTTTTTTTTTCTGTTCACTACACACTTATATTCTTCCGTCCTTTCTATGTATCATTTCCTTTTCCCCATATGAGGCTTTCATTACATATAAGTTTTATACAAATCCGTTGAGGCTTGTTAGTGTAATAAATTTTTAAAGATTATTAGCTAACTTTTAGCCGATGTGATGAAGGTGAAAAATATTAATTATCTTTAAAACTATTTATATTTGAATAATATCCTTTTGGATATAATTCCTAGTCTATCTCCTTTGTTGAATTATTTTTATTTAATATTATTCCAACCAGGCGTTCTCCTGTAGTGAATAATTTAATGTCCAGTAAATGCAAACTTTGAAAGTCCGCCATTCATTCCTATTAGCTATTTCCCCATTCTTCAGTAATACTGTATGGCTTTTAACCGTAATTCACATTTCCCGTCTACTACAAACTTCAAAGAAAGACCGCCGCGCTGACCTTGCGCTGGTGTGTGTGTGGGAGTCGCGCTACACATTTTTTTTTCCACAACAAAGCAAGAGGAACCAAATTTCGCTACATATGAAAGCGAACGTTTGAGCAAGATTTTTTAAAACATACATCTATATATACATAGATATATTTACATCTATAGAGCCATTACCTATAAGAGGAATTTCGTTGAATTACACCAACTGGGGGCTTGAACGGGATAAAAACCATTGCTTAAATCCGTCACAAAAGGCGACGGACAGATATAAGTTAACAAATGTTCAGCGCTAAGCAGCATTGTTCCTGACTTCTGAATTATCTTGTGAATTATCCCGTAAAGTAGAAGCGTTATTAACCTTCTGTCTACATCTCTGCCAAGAGTAACCTTGTGCGAAGGTAGACAATTTTGACGACCCATTTAGATACTCTTGAGTTTTGGCCACTGTTGGACCACTACTGCAAAGCAGGGGAGGCAATCCGTGACGGGGACAGGGGGGGGGGGGGGACTTCGTAGTGACTTATCAGTTTACAAACTGATTCTCTATCTAAACTGTCGAAGACCTTTTCATATTCTGTAGATATCAATATTGCAAATGGTAGCTAACTGTAGTTCACGACACACCACTGCAAGATCTTGGGAGTTAAAATATATAACGTTAAAGAAACGGACACATACTTTGAAGTAAGAAAACAGAAGGCTAGAGGGGCATTATTGGCATTGAGAAACATGTGAAAATGAAAAGAAATCAAGTTGTATCAAAGCAGTCCATTTGTATGGCTCTGAAACATATAAAACAAGCACCACAGCCATAATGTTACATATTTTCATATATAGGTACTTGCAAGAAATAGAAAGATTACACGGGTGTGACAAGATCACCAGTGTGAGACTGATAGTAAAGACCACACAATTGTGACTGGAACAAGAGGTGAAGAAATGGTGTTGGCATTGGATGGGAGACATACAGAAACCAGCTGTTAGCATTACAGGACAGCACTTATTCTCGAATCCCCATAGTAAAAGAAATTAAAGGGGACCTAAAAATCCGTGAGAAGGAAATTGAAAACAGGCTTAAGAAATTTACATTTTTTTAACACAACAGCATAACTCGAACGGATAGCACAGGACAAAAGAATTTGATATAAACTGATTGAAGGCCTATACTCCATAAGGGTTTCTAGGGTAACGAATGAATGAATGTCGCCCACTTACTATCAGTGTTTATTAAAGAATACTAAACACTTGCTTTTGACTGGATACTGCAACAAATAACCTGGTATAAATGTTTATTAAGGAATAATAAACACTTACTTTTGACTGGATACTGTAGCAAATAACCTGGTATAAATGTTTATTAAGGAATACTAAACACTTACTTTTGACTGGATACTGTAGCAAATTCATAACCCTTCACTCCCAAAGGAGCATTGGCTTTCAACAAACACATGCCAAGTCTTCCTGTCACGTGCCATCATCTCAAGTTCTTTCCACGTTCTCCTCATCATTTTCACCTCTGTTTCCAGCTCTCTTCTCCATGTGCTTCTTGGTCTACCTCTGCTTCTCTTGCCCTGGGGGTTCCAGAACAAGGACTGCCTTGTAATGCTATCAACAGGTTTCCTCAGTGTGTGTCCTATCCATCTCCATCGTCTTCGTCTCATCTCTTGTTCCACTGGCACTTGTCTAGTTCTTGTCATCAGTTCCACGTTGGTAACCTTGTCATACCATTTTAATCCCTCTATTCTACGCAAGCACCCATTTATGAAAGTCTGTAGCTTTTTGGTAGTTGTCTTTGTTGTTCTCCATGTCTCAGAGCCATACAATAGGACTGACTTCACATTTGAGTTGAAGATTCTTATTTTCGTGTTGGATCCGATTTCTCTTGATCTCCATATATTTCCCAATGCAATGAAAGCTCCTCTTGCTTTTTGTATTCTTATTTTGATATCACTGTCTGTCCCTCCAACTTTGTCTATATTGCTACCAAGATTCTACATCTTGTATTGGTGTATTTTCAAGTTCAACCCTGTTATCATTACCTGCATTTATTCTCATTATTTTTGTCTTTTCCCTGTGTATCTTCAGACCCAATTGCTGTGACCTCTCATCGAGTGTTTTCAATTTGTCCTGCATCTGATTACGATTATAGGACAGAAGAGCCAAGTCATCAGCAAAATCCTGATCATCCGACTGCTTAGTCAGAGTCCACTGGATTCCATTTCTGTTGTGTGTTGTCGATGTTCTCATAACCCAGTCTATTGCTAGTAAGAAAAGAAATGGAGACAAGAGGCATCCCTGCCGCACTCTTGTTCTTATCCCAAACGGTTCTGTAAGCTGTCCTTCATGAAGAACTCTGCATGTCATGTCTTCATATGTATTCTTTATTAAGTTAATGATCTTCAGGGGAACTCGATAATGCCTCATCAATTTCCAAAGTGATTCTCTGACCACACTGTCAAATGCCTTTTCGTAGTCCACAAATCCGATGTATAGTAGCAAATAACCGCGTATAAATGTTTATTAAAGAATATTAAACAATTAAATTTGACTGGATATCGTAGCAAATAACATCGTATAAATGTTTATTAAAGAATACTAAACACTTACTTTTTACTGGATACTGTAGCAAATAACCTCATATAAATATATATCGTAGAATACCGACCATTTACTTTTGACTGGTTACTGTAGGAAATAACCTCATATAAATGTATATCGTAGAACTTCATATAGTAATAATAAATTCTGGCAAAAATTTAGGGACGTCAATAACAAAAAATCCACAGTCTCTTTAGTTATAACACAATAAAACGGAGAGAATCAATAACACACCTGATAGAAAATACAAGATACGGTAGTTGTAAAAATACGTGATCCTTACGCCAGTCTAGTTGATGCAAATAACGTGATCTGCCGTATATTTTGACGTAAAATAGAATACAGCAATGATAAAACATAACATAGTGATGGAAAGCACAAACAGCAAGCAATCGTAAAATAAAATCTCACCTCTCAGCCCGTCAACACATTCACCTATTTACCTACATTCTTTCAAACCATCCTGTATCAGTTTCATTCTACACCTGAGGCGCTCATACTTCCCTTACGTCTACCTATTTTCTCATGTGGAGAATGAGAGAAAGCGAAGGAGGGGCGGGGGGGGGTGTGAAAGAAGGAGCATATAGAACAGGTTCATGTGATGGGCAACATAATGGTTATCGTAAAAGCTGTGGTCCATTGTTATGAGTAAAATTCATAACATTTGTGTCGATATCATTAGATGGTTCGAGAAGGCTCCTCATTTGTTTATTATACGTAGTCCTTGGTAACACAGGAAGTGACGTCATTGCCTCGGGGTGTAGATTGGCAGACGTGAAGGTTGGGAAGGCAGACGGGAGAGATCGTCTGCTGGGGTCTTCGATGTGTGTAGCCTATGGCGAGTGGACGTATGTCACTGGGCTCATGAAAATTATACAATATTGCGACATATCCCTTTTATGTACCATCACTAGTGCATCAATATACTTCTGTGAGATGTATCTAGCTATATTTTACAAGGGAGAATGGATTCTGTATATCAAGTGAGTCTGAATTAATAAAACTTTGAAGTCTATCAAAGGACAGTGTTTGAGCTACGACGGTACATAGACTTTTCAAAGACTGAATATGTTACGCCATGATATATATTGGCTTGTGTAAAAATGCATGTGCAGCAGCGTCTCAAAGTACATTAAATGTATCGTATTCGTGCCACTTAGCCTTGGTGAATTTACTACGGCGTTTTGAACGTCAACTGTGTGCGTGGTCTCGTTGTCCAACCCTAGGAGTTTCTTGGCCAGAGTAACCAGTCGGTTACTCCAACAATAACTATACAATATAAAATAAAAGACCCGCAACGCAACATCCATCCACCCCTCGGGCGCCTGTGAATGGATTATAGGAGGTCTTTATACATAGCCTAATAATTTGAATTTTTTTTTTTTTTTAATGTTTTATTCCGGGAATTATAACAGATTTTTCATTTATAGAAATATATTCTTTTTATAGATTGTTTTTATATTTTAGTGTGGGTTTATGTAAGCTGAACGATTTTTCTGTGTTATAAAATCTGTTATTTCTATGCAACCTTTTAACTCTTAAGGGACGGTGTGGTATTCTCATGTTTGATGCAAAAAATGTTGTGTCATTTTAAGTTTTCATAAAGTGTTAACAGTTTTAGGGTTGGTTCTTTCCAAGCATTATTAAAAGTATACATAGTTGTAAAGAACATTGAATGAGGATTCATTTTAAAAAAATTGGGACAAAACAAATCAAAAACTAAGTTCCATCATACTGGCACCCAAAAGGAAAATCGGACATGAATACTGGCCGCTCGTCCTTTATGTGTTAAATTATGTTTTTATGTACATACATTTCTACGAAGGGGTCCAAAGCCTTCACAAGGACAATGTAAGGGTCCATTACACCAAAAAGGTTAAGAGGCCCTGATACAGAAGAACAGTGTGGTCGCAAAGGTTGCGCGATTTAAGAAGCCATTTGTTACTTTGCTTTGTGCATGAATAAGCTGAGTGCCCAAATTTGCTCTGAGCAAGAGTTTACTATATTCATGGTACCAATTACATGAACCACGACTAAACGAGTTTATTATATTCATGGTATCCATTACATGAACCACTGTCGTAAAACGTGTGTGTAAACCCACTTCTTTTATAATACACAATGTCGAGATACAACTGTGCCCCAGCCAATCAACGAGCAGCGTTCACCAGTCTCTGAGCCAGAATAAAATTCGGCATAAGCCCTGTTTTTCGGGTCTCGGTCACGGCCATCTTGTCTCCCAATATGACGGCAGACAGAATAAAATTAGGCATAAGCCCTGTTTTTTGGGACTCGATCTCGGTCATGGCCAGTACGAAACCGCTGGCTATTAAAAAGGCTAAAACGCCGGGAACCAATCAAAAACGGTTCCTTACGCAGTAAAAGTTACCTGCATCTAACTATATATATATATATATATATATATATATATCGGGCGTGTTTTATTTTAAAATATCACACACACACACAAACACGAGGCCAGCACGACCGACTGGGACAAGAGAAAGCTGTCAACCTTTGATTTATTAATTAACTGCGTGACCGGGAACTCTTGCTTCACTAAAATCGAATGGCCTGTTTAAATCTTAGAGGGTAAGTATAATTACTATACTAGTAGGAGAATAGGCCTACAGCAGTCATTTATACTACCTACACCTGTATATATTTAATATAAATTGTTTCACTATGAATGTATCAGGTTACTGATTGTATCTTGGGGAATTAGGTATAATGATTGTATTTCCTGATATGATTGATGAAGACGAAAACCAATAGGACTCATACTCCAATCTATTGTCTCAAATAACTCCAATCTATTGTCTCATATAAAACTAACTGAAATATAACCAAAAACAGTCCTTGTTAGGACTCATAAAACTCCAATCTATTGTCTCATATAACTCCAACCTGAAATATAACCAAACAGTCCTCGTCTCATATAACTCCTATCATCAGAACACAACAATATTGTTAGGATATATGTTACCAGCCAGTATAGCACTTGTCAGAGAGGGCCTGGTATATTATAGGGGGAAGGAAATGGTTGTATCACACCTAGGTGTACATATTTTTGGATGTATTCATGTATTGAATTTATATTATTGGATGTATTCATGTATTAATTTATCAGAAAGAATGTTTTGCAAGTAGACACCTGTCTTGTCTCGCTATTGTTAACTCATACAGAGCCATGTTGTCATTCATCCTACATGCAGACACATGAGACACGCTCATCTCATATACAATAGAAATAGGTGGGCTTGAGGACAGAAATTAGCCCCTATTTTTACTTGTTACAGGTTTTATTCGTGTCATCCAACCTAAGGTCGTATGTCCAGTTAATCCAGCTGCCTGGAACTTCGCAGGAGCACAGTGATTGCACAGGAGCTACATCTTTAGTCCCCCTCAGTCTTGGGTGGGCTGACGAAACGATCATCAGCCGGTGTTGTGTGCAAGAAATTAAGGACAGAACTGTTTCAAGAGATGAGTACACATTAGTACCATTTCCGTCGGCAATTATGAGCATTTAACGGCCAAGGACGAAAAATTGAGTTAGCGTAGCAAGAGACAAGAATAACAGCATAGCTGATAAATTTTATATACTTAATTAACAGCACAGCTGATATAAATTTGTTTCCTATAATTGGAAAACTTGTTGTTATATATATATATATATATATATATATATATATATATATATATATATATATATATATATATATATATATATATATATATATATATATATATATATACATCTATATATATATATATATATTCTTCTTCTTCTTCTTCTTCCGTCCTTAGCCAACGACCGGCAAAGCAGTCAGTGGCCATTACGCCTAGTGGCGTCTTAAGGGCAACAGCGAATAGATTTTCTCTGCCGTTGTTCCCATCACGCCTAATGGCGTCTTTAGGGCAACGACAAATCAATCCGTTTGCCGTTGTTTCCATAATCAAAGTGACTGGCAAACGGGTGATCAGCCCGTTGGGGTATATATATATATATATATATATATATATATATATATATATATATATATATATATATATATATATATATATATATATATATATATATATATATATATATATATATATATATATATATATATATATATATATATATATATATATATATATATATATATATATATATATATATATTTGTAAATCATATGTAAACTTACAAATCCATTGCATTCCATCTTCCAACATCCAGCCTTCAGCACAAGAGTAGATAGTGTATATACTAAATAAATAATAAAGAAATTGTATTTGAACGACTTGTCAATTTTATAATTGTTAAGTAAAATCTGTTTCCTTTTTTTTTTTTAATATCACAGTTAGTTACACAGCGGGGGTGGCATTTTATGACTGTCTCCTCTCTACTAATTTTTCGAGATCAGATCATTCACAGCCGTAACTAATTTGTGATACCAGTAGTTCTCTAATACACTGGGACTTCACCATATTCTGCAGAAATTCTACTTCTGTATTGTCAGTACTATACTGATCCTAGAGCCAATAAAAACCTCACGCTACAACCACTACCAACCGAGTTTACTATATTCATAGTACCTATTACATAAACCACTACTAAACGAGTTTACTATATTCATGGCACCCATTAAATGAACCCCTACTAAACGAGTTTACTATATTCAAGGTACCCATCTCATCAACCACTACTAAACGAGTTTACTATATTCATGGTACCCATCACATCATAATAATAGCCCTTTCAGTCATAACTGGCTATGGGAATGCGCCCCTGAGGTGACAACGCTCAGCTGCTTGTTTTCCTGGTGATTCGTTCGACGAATTCTCCTCAGTTCTGCTTGTTGTGTGAGCTTCTTTTCGCTTAATCTGAGGTGGCGCCGCAGATAGCATCGCCACTTGGTGCGATGGTCAGCTTTATTCTCCCAGGCTGCTGGATTTATGTCCAGTGCCCTCATGTCTCTCTTACACACATCTTTGAATCTCAGCTGCGGTAGCCCAACTGTTCTTTTGCCATCTGCCAGTTGTCCGTAGAAGATATCTTTCGGGATGCGACCATCTTCCATGCGGCGGACATGGCCAAGCCTGCGCTGTCTAAGCAGAGTATACATGCCTTGAAGACCAACACGTCACAACACCTCGACATTTGCCACTTTTTCTTTCCACGAAATGCTGAGGATGTGGCATAGACACCATAGATGGATGATATAGAACCTTCTTTCTTGCTTAGCATAGGTTGTCCATGTCTCGCTGCCATACAGAAGTGTGCTGGTGACGCAGTCGTTATATACCGCAGCTTTGGCCTTCATTGTGAGTTTGGAGTTTCCCCAAACACGCGATGTGAGGAGGGCAAAGGTAGCTGCAGCTTTGCCAATGCGGTTGTCAATTTATGTGTCCTGAGAGAGCTTGTCATTGATGGTAGACCCCAGGTATGTGAAGTGGTGCACCACTGCCAACTCATAGTAATCGATAGTGATAACTGGCGCGGCACCCATATCCTGACTCAGCACATTTGTTTTCTTTAGACTTATTGTGAGGCCAAAGTCCTTGCATGCTTGGGTGAAGTGATTCATCAAGCTCTGAAGCTCCTGGTGGCTTTGAGTGACGACTGTAGCGTTGTCAGCGAATAACAAGTCTCTTATAGTGACCCTTCTGATTTTTGTTTTTGCCTTCAGCCTTGCGAGATTGAACAGACGGCAATCTGACCTAGTGTGAAGGCATATTCCTTCAGTTGCATCTCTGAATGCATGTTTCAAGGGTAAGGCAAAGAAGATCCCGAAGAGGGTTGGAGCCAGAACGCAGCCTTGTTTAACGCCACTGCGTATGTCAAAGGGCTGTGATGTCCTTCCAGCATATTGGACTATTCCCTTCATGTCTTCACGGAATGACTATCATTTCCAGCAATTTAGCAGGGCAGCCTATTTTCAGGAGGATTTTGAAGAGTACCTCCCTACTAATCATGTAAAATACCTTAGTGAGGTCTATAAAGGCGATATATAAAGACCTTTTCTGCTCTCTTAATTTTTCCTGAAGCTGGCGGAGAGAAAAGATAGTGTCTGTTGTTGATCTACCAGCTCGGAATCCACACTGTGACTCTGGATATATGCAGTCAGATTAAAAGAGTCCATAGACAAGAAACTAAGAGATGAACAAGCAGGTTTTCGACAAAACAGATCCTGTAGAGACCAGATAGCCACTCTGAGAATAATAGTTGAACAAAGTCTGGAATGGAATTCACCACTATACATCGCATTTGTGGACTACGAAAAGGCATTTGACAGTGTAGTCAGAGAATCACTTTTGAAATTGATGAGGCATTATCGAGTTCCCCTGAAGATCATTAATTTAATAAAGAATACATATGAAGACATGACATGCAGAGTTCTTCATGAAGGACAGCTTACAGAACCGTTTGGGATAAGAACAAGAGTGCGACATGGATGCCTCTTGTCTCCATTTCTTTTCTTACTAGCAATAGACTGGGTTATGAGAACATCGACAACACACAACAGAAATGGAATCCAGTGGACTCTGACTAAGCAGTCGGATGATCAGGATTTTGCTGATGACTTGGCTCTTCTGTCCTATAATCGTAATCAGATGCAGGACAAATTGAAAACACTCGATGAGAGGTCACAGCAATTGGGTCTGAAGATACACAGGGAAAAGACAAAAATAATGAGAATAAATGCAGGTAATGATAACAGGGTTGAACTTGAAGAAGCACCAATACAAGATGTAGAATCGTACACAGATCTTGGCAGCAATATAGACAAAGTTGGAGGGACAGACAGTGATATCAAAATAAGAATACAAAAAGCAAGAGGAGCTTTCATTGCATTGGGAAATATATGGAGATCAAGAGAAATCGGATCCAACACGAAAATAAGAATCTTCAACTCAAATGTGAAGTCAGTCCTATTGTATGGCTCTGAGACATGGAGAACAACAAAGACAACAACCAAAAAGCTACAGACTTTCATAAATGGGTGCTTGCGTATAATTCTTCTTCTCTTCTTTGATCCTTAGCCGCCGACCGTCAAAGCAGTCAGTGGCCATCACGCCTAGTGGCGTCTTGTAGGGCAAAAACAAATTGATTCCACTTTGCTCGGTCGGTGGCCATCCTTCGTACAGTGCCCCAACTCTGGTTCATTCTTTGCATCTCAGCCTCCACAGTCCTCCGCCAGGTTGTTTTTGGTCGGCCTCTTTTTCGTTTTCCTTCAGGGGTCCAAAGCATAGCTGTTCTTGTGATGGCATCGGGGTCTCTTCTGAGGACATGACCAACCCAGTTCCAGCGTCTGCCAGCTATGATGGTGTGCATGTCCTCTTGCTTGCTACGAGTAAGCGTATAATAGAGGGATTAAAATGGTATGATAAGGTTACCAACGTGGAACTGATGACAAGAACTAGACAAGTGCCAGTGGAACAAGAGATGAGAAGACGACGATGGCGATGGATAGGACATACGCTGAGGAAACTTGTTGATAGCATTACAAGGCAGTCCTTGTTCTGGAACCCTCAGGGCTAGAGAGGCAGAGGTAGACCAAGAAGCACATGGAGAAGGGAGCTGGAAACAGAGGTGAAAATGATGAAGAGAACGTGGAAAGAACTTGAGATGATGGCACGTGACAGGAGGACTTGGCATGTGTTTGTTGAAGGCCTATGCTCCTTAGGGAGTGGAGGGTTATGAACTTGCGTAGTCGCATTAATATGACTGTGGCAAAAACCTTACCAACAATACTAAGAAGAGAGATGCCTCTGTAGTTTTTGTAATCACTTCAGACTCCTTTATTTTTATACAGTGTTACAATCTTGGCATCTCGCATGTCTTGAGGAATAGTTGTCTCTTCCCAGCACTGGCACAGCACCCTATACAGGGGATGTAATAGCGTGTTCTTACAGCATTTGATTAAATCGGGAGGAATCCCATCATAGCCTGGTGCTTTGCCAGAGGCCAAGCTATCAAGAGTTCTTCCAATGCTGGTTCAGCCTCCAGCTCCTTCATAGTTGGCAGACAACTGACAGCATCAATAGCAGCAGGTGTGACGGTATTTTCTCTAGCGTAAAGCTCAGAGTACTGCTCGACCCATCTCTCCATCTGCTTACCCTTATCGGTTAGCTTCTCTCCGATAATGGTTTTTAGCGGTGCCGTCTTACTTTTTTGGGGACCAAGGGCTTTCTTTATACCGTCATACATTTGTCTAGTGTTGCCTGTTTGCGCTGCGGTCTGGATGCTCTCACTGAGCTGGAACCAGTGGTCATTTGCACAACGTCGTGCAGTTTGTTCAACTTTGCTTCTCGTAGCCTTCAGGATCTGTACGGTTTTAGCACTTGGTGAACGTGTGCACTCAATCGCAGCACTGCGCTTAGCTTCAATGACAGATGTCATCACATCAGATGAAGCATTAAACCAGTCAATGACTTCGCTGTTTACTTACCAAAGAAGGCAAGTGCAGTACTTTGAATGGTGTTCCGCAGGTGCTCCCATTTCTCATTAACAGTATCACTATGCTGTGGGCTACTGAGCACTTTCTTGAAGGTCGCAGTAAATTGAGCGATCAAGACAGGGTCTGACATCTTGCTGCTATCGATACGTGGTTTCCTTTCATGTCTGACACGATGGAGTTTTCTATGTTGTGCTCTGATTTTGCAGCAAACCAAGGAATGATCTGTATCACTATGGTACGAGCAAATGGAGAGCACATAACTGAGAAGTGGCCTTCTGACGAGAATCAGATACAGTTGGTGCCAGTGCTTGGATCATGGGTGTCTCCATGACACCGTATGCTAGGGTTTAGTCTGAAAGTAGGTGTTGGTTACGCAGAGGTCATGATGAACACACAACTCCAAGAGCCGTTGTCCATTTTTATTCCTCTTGCCAATACCAAACCTACACAGATATGAAGGCCATCAAATATTATCGGCACCCACCCTAGTGTTAAAGTCACCAAGGAGAACTAGTTGTTCTTGCCTAGGTGTGTTATTGATGACTGCTGCTAGATTCTCGTAGAACTCGTCTTTAGCTTCTGAGGCAGAGTTCAGAGTAGGAGCATACACACTGACAAGGGTGATGGGACCTGCGCTAGTTTGCAGGTGGAGCGTTAACAGGCGTTCTGATCCATTCTCATCTGGTTCAACCATTTTAGTTAGCGATTTTTTGACCGCAAAATCTACTCCGTGTTCTCTAGTTTTATTAAGGTCTTTCCCTTGCCAATAAAATGTATAGTCCTTCTCGCTCACCATTCCTGAGCCTGCCAGGCGCGTTTCCTGAAGCGCAGCTATATCCGCCTGAAGTCATTTAAGTTGGTCATTGATTACGGCTGTTTTCCTGACATCGTTTATGTCCTGTAGGTTTTCGGATAGTCCAGTCAACATAGTCCGGACGTTCCAGCATCCCAATCTGATAGTTTTTTTATTTCTATTACTTGTCGTTTTGTGATAATTGCTTGGTGCAAAATTTTTTGTCCACAGTTCGGGTTTGAACATAACCCCTATGCACCCAATGGAGAAAGCAGACAGTGGCGGGACAACACCTAATTGACTGGAGGCTGCCAAGCTTGAAGCGGGCAATAGCTGTCCAGTGAGATCCCAGAACCTCTCTCACTGTCGGAAGTAGCCCCTGGCGCCATGCCCTACGCCAATTGGGCAAAATGCTTATAACCGGTAACTGCTACTTCCCTATTTTGCCGACACCTATAGTGTGAAGCTGGAGTGTCCTCTCCAGGGCGCGAGCTTTGGAACATTTATAGGGAGATCAAGCTGTTGCCCATACATGCATGTTCTCCTTCTCCACGCAGCTGGTAGATCCAAAGGAACGGCAGTAGCCGATAAAGTTTGGTACCAGCCACGTCGCAGAAGTTGCCAGAATAATGTCGAATCAGCATTAGACTGCCTTAGGGACTCCGACTCCGGACTTATCCTCAGGGTTTACTCCCAAAGCCATTCTCATAAATGGATATTCTCGCTAGGCAGCGGTGATTTGACTTCAAAGTTTTACCTTCTCTTAGATAGGCTACCAACCAAGGATCACGAGCCCTATCTGCCAGAAGCTACTGGTTTTAAGGCGCCAGTGACTTGCCTTCGCCCCTTCTTCAGTCAGTGGAAACAGTTCCGCAGGGCTCACATTGAGCCACACATGAAGGCCAGGAGCTGTGCTTGGTTGTCAGAGGCTATTTGAGGCGCGTGCCATAGAAGCATTTATCTGTGTTGAGAGCTTATATTACATGAACCACTACTAAACGAGTTTACTATATTCATGGTACACATCACGTGAACCACTACTAAACGAGTTAACTACATTCATGTTTCCCATTAAACGAACCACTACTAAACGAGTTTACTAATATTCGTGGTACCCATTACATGAACCACTACTTAATGAGTTTACTATATTCATGTTTCCCATTACATGAACCATTTCTAAATGGGTTTACTATGTTCATGGTACCCATCACATGAACTACTACTAAACGAGTTTACTATTTTCATGGTCTTCTTCTTCTTCTTTGATCCATAACCGCCAACCGCCAAAGCAGTCAGCGGCCATCACGCCTAGTGGCGTCTTCTAGGGCAGCAACAAATTGTTTCCACTTTGCTCGGTCGGCGGCCATCTTTTGTACAGTGCCCCAACTCTGGTTCATTCTTTGCATCTCAGCTTCCCCAGTTCTCCGCCAAGTTGTTTTTGATCGGCCTCTCTTTCGCTTTCCCTCGGGGGTCCATAGCATAGCTGTTCTTGTGATGGTATCAGGGTCCCTTCTGAGGACGTGGCCAACCTAGTGCCCCTAGATCTATAGAGAGTTACGCCAACTATGTCAGAATCGAAAACGAGGCTGAACGACGTAGACGCCATTTTCGGCTGGATAATACCAGGGCTAGTGGCGAGAATAAGCATCGAGTAAGACTTTTCTTAAAAATTCACGCTACTGATTCTATTCAATAAAACGGTAAGTAAACTAGTTTTCTTCTTTTTGTTTTGTTAGTTGAAATACAAAGAATAGTACAAATATGTGCTACTGTATTTGCATCTAATTTTATTTCAAATTATTAGTTAACCTAAACGAAAATGCATATTAGGTCTGAAACTCGCGATTGGGTCCATTTTCCTGCTATTCGGGTACAGCCGAAAATGGCGGCCAAATTTTAGTTGGCGTAACTCTTATATGATAAAGGGGCACTAGGCCAACCCAACTCCAGCGTCTGCCAGCTATGATGGTGTGCATGTCGTCCTGGTTACTCCGAATAAGTAGTTCTTGGTTGCTGATGGTGTTTGGCCAAAAGATTCGGATAATTTTCCTTAGGCAGATTGTGTGGAAGGAGGACAGTTTCGACATTTCCTTCTCTGTTACTCTCCAACATTCCGCACCATAGAGAAGCACAGACAGTACACAGCTCTCATACAGTCTTAATTTGGTGTTTGTACTGTACTGGGAAGACTTCCAAATGTTGTTGAGAACAGCAAAGGCTGTTCTCGCTTTATTCATTCTGTTGTTAATGTCTTTGCTTGTTCCGCCGTCAGGTGTTACTATGCATCCTAGGTAGGTAAATGTGTCTGTCTGTTCTAACTTATGGTTCCTTACTGTTATTGGCTCAGGATTGCCCACATTTAGTGTCATGACCTCTGTCTTCTTCAGATTGATGTTCAGGCCAACCTGCTGGTCATAATTATTCAGTCTATCGGTTTTGTCTTGAATGTGTTGATGTGAATGGTACCCATCACAAACAACCACAACTACAAAAGTTTATTACATTCATAGTATCTATCACAGACAACCCCCACTACAAGAGTTTACTATATTCATGGTACCAATCACAGACAACCACAACTACAAGAGTTTACCATACTCATGGTACCTATCACAGACAACCACCATTACAAGGGTTTACTATATTCATGGTACCTATCACAGCTAACCACTACTAACCACGTTTACAATATTCATAGTACCTATCACAGACAACCACCACTACAAGAGTTTACTATACTCATTGTACCTATCACAGACTCACCACTACTAGGGTTTACTATATTCATGGTACCTATCACAGACAACCACTACTAAACGAGTTTACTATATTCATGGTACCCATGCCAAGAACCACTACTAAACGAGTTTACTATTTTCATGGTACCCATCACAAACAACCACCACTACAAAAGTTTTTTACATTCATAGTACCTATCACAGACAACCCCCACTACAAGAGTTTACTATATTCATGGTACCTATCACAGACAACCACCACTACAAGAGTTTAATATACTCATGGTACCTATCACAGACAACCACCATTACAAGGGTTTACTATATTCATGGTACCTATCACAGCTAACCACCACTAACCACGTTTACAATATTCATGGTACATATCACAGACATCCACCACTACAAGAGTTTACTATACTCATTGTACCTATCACAGACTCACCACTACTAGGGTTTACTATATTCATGGTACCTATCACAGACAACCACTACTAAACGAGTTTATTATATTCATGGTACCCATTACATTAATCCCTACTAAACGAGTTTACTATATTCATGGTTCCAATTATATAAACCACTACTAAACGAGTATACTATATTCATGGAACCCATCACATCAACCACTACTAAACGAGTTTACTATATTCAAGGTACCCATCACATGAACTAAAACTCAAGAAATTTACAACTTTATGTAGCTTTAGACAACAGTATAATGGGGGATTTCTATGAAATCAGAAAATTAAATAAAAATGTTTAATTACAGTATCCAACAAATACAAAGTACTCCAACAGCTGGAACATGAAGCGGATATGGAAGACATAGAGGTTCGCACTAATGACCTGTCATTGAAACATCCTTTTTGGGATGCGTAGATGGCAGGGAGGACAGTGTGATTCGCTTGCATAGCTAGGCGGTGTTGTCGCACGGAAGGTCCAGGGTTCAAATCCTGGGTAAGTCACTCATGTCTGTTGTTTTTCTGTTGTCTAGTGTTCTACTTCTTTATTTACTACGAGTGCCTTATAACATACCTTTATATTTGTTTCATATTAATTTACGGATATGGAAGACCACTGGCAACAAGTAAAAAATATATGGAACAAGACATGTGAAGAAGTACTGAGAAAACGAGAACATCAGCACAAAACATGAATAACAACAGAAAACATTAGCAAGACAGAAGACAGGAAAAACAAGCAAGCAGATTTAAACAGAAGCAAAACCAGAAGCTCCAAAGCCCACTCTCATGAAGTTTACATAGAAGCAAACAAAGAAGTAAGAAGAAACATCACAAGAGACAAGAGGAATAATATTGAAGAGTTGGCAAGGACAGCAAAGGAAGCCGTAGCCAAAGGACATTCGAGGGACCTGTACAACATCACGAAGAAGCTAACAGGGAAATATAAGCAAGCAAATGGCCTCATAAAAGATAAGAATGGAAAATTGCTTAGTAATATACAAGAACAAATTAAGAGATGGACAGAACATTTTGATCAACTTCTCAATAGACCAGCTCCAACTAATTCCCAGGACATCCAGCCAACAGAAGAGGAGCTACAAATCAGCTGTGAACGACCAAGTAGAGAAGAAATAAAGAAAGCCATAAAGCTTCTGAAAGATGGAAAAGCAACTGGTCCAGGTGGCATTCCAGCAGAGGCCATCAAAATAGATATTAATACCTCTACAGAGATATTATACAAACTACTTGGCAAAGTCTGGGAGAGAGAGGAAATACCAGCAGAATGGAAGGAAGATTATCTGGCGAAATTGCCTAAGAAAGGAAATTTACAAGAGTGCACAAATAATAGAGCATAATGTTACTATCAGTGCCAGCAAAAGATTTAACAGAATCATCCTTGAGAGATTAAAAGAGTCCATAGACAAGCAACTGAGAGACGAACAAGCAGGTTTTCGACAAAACAGATCCTGTACAGACCAGATACCCAGGATGAGAATACTAGTTTAACAACGTCTGGAATGGAATTCACCACTATACATCGGATTCGTGGACTATAAAAAGGCATTTGACAGTGTAGACGGAGAATCACTTTGGAAACTGATGAGGCATTATGGAGTTCCCATGAAGATCATTAACTTAATAAGGAAGACCTATGAAGACATGACATGCATAGTTCTTCATGAAGAACAACTTATAAAACCGTCTAGGATTAGAACGAGAGGGAGACAGGGATGCCTCTTGTCTCAATTTATTTTCTTACTAGCAATAGATTGGGTTATGAAAACATCGACATCACTGTTACAGTTGGGATTGGTAGAGAATGATTTGTGTTGTAACAGATTCTTGGAACAGGACTGACATCAATGTATCGTGCTGATAACGTAACAGAATGTGGTGAGTGTCATCACGAACAAGCCATCAAAATATAGTTGAGAAATTCGTAGGTGGATGGGTCCACATAAAATGACATGTTTAATAACGACTTGACAAGTTACAGTGCATGGCATTGGCATCAAGAAAATGACATGAATGATATAAATCCTCCAACGGTCTCGTCTCATCTATTCATGTCTAGCCGCTGTACTAGGGGTGCCTATGAAAGGTTATCACCCAAGCAATGTGGACTAGATGAATAAAGATGCTTAAAAATTATATCTTAGAATTACTTCTCTATGAGACACGGAACTTTTCCATAAGTCCGGAATCTTCTTTAAACAAGTGGTGACCTTCGTAGTTAACTTATGCCACGTAAAAATACTTAATCCTCCATCATATCGGGAGCTAGAAAATCAACGTCCTTCTCTGACGGATACAATTCACGAAAGGCCTCGAAACTACCATTTGCGTATATTAGTGCAAAACGGATTACGTCATAAACTCCTAGTGACGTATTAAATATATCGCGTTCACTTACAATAAAAAACCGTGCAACATCATAATTAACCACAGATAGACATATTACCGCGTAGATTAAACTGCTAATAGACTAAGTGTAGTTAACATGCAAATATACATTAATAAACTCTTTAACAATTACCCCGGGCGAATGGGGAAGAAAAAAAATCAAAGAAGTTGATTTTTTTTTTTTTTTTTTTGTAATAACAAAAATTGTGATGAAAAATCGCAATTAGTTACAAAAGGTAATCGCGAAAAAAAACTAACCAACGGCCAAATATGATTACATAAATATGTCAATGGTCGTAGTCTAAAAGAAAAGCATATGTAATAAGATAACTAAAGTTACTAATTAGAAAGAAAATCGTCAACAGTCAAGTAGGGAATAGAGCATAGTATCAAGGAAAGCATGCATGAAAGCTGATAAACAAAATATTTGCTAACTATAAGTCCTATTTCTAGCAATAACTATGTAACAATAGTCAATTAAAGATGTTTGTATAACTAAGCATCATGCAACGTATGGTTAACTTTTTAAGGATGTTAATTAAAAACCAAAATATATTGTAATGTTAATCAATCAAAAGATAGTATGTTTATATAGGGAGGGGTGTGTATGAAAGACATAAGGACAGAGACAAATAAAAAAAATTTTTGCAAGCAAAAATGGAAAGGACAAAAGGGAAGTAACTATAAGAAGTATAGGAGCAAAAAAAAAACATGAGTTATCTATCTGAACAAGAGACAAATGGAGACTGTAATAAGTGCAGACGATTGCATATATATATATATATATATATATATATATATATATATATATATATATATATATATATATATATATATATAGATATATATATATATATATATATATATATATATATATATATATATAATGTGAGAAAGGGTGATTAATTAATATAACACAACGATAATACTAAGCTAAAGTAACAGACTAATAAATTAAAGTTCAAAGCATGAAGTATAAAAACCATTAATATCATATCACAGGTCCATGAGAGATCGTACAGTCCAGTAACATCCGTATCCAGAGAAATTCCACCGTAAGATGTGTGGACCATAAAGTTACGACCAATAAACACCCAATGTTATTTGTACCAAGGTCAATATTGTCATTGAAATTCATAGTGTACAAAGGCCATTCCAACTCAGTATAATTCTGACAAGTAATTGGAGTATATTGAAGATGTACATTCTTGATACGTGGCAGTTCAGCCAAAGAACTATCAGCCAGTGCAGGTAGATCTCAACAAATTAGTCAGCGAATTATTCACTGATAGAAACAATCTCATGTCCATCAGTGTAAGCATAAAGTACCATTGTTGGGCACAAACGTGAGTCAATGTTAATTAATAAAGTCCTGTATGACATTTCGTAAGCTGAAAGGAATCATTCAAATGTTATTCAGCAAAAGTACATTTAGATTGTAGGTACACAGGGTGGACATCTTGATAACGAATTCGCCACCACGTTAGCTGATCCTGGTATAGACTCGATTTCAAGTTGAAATGGCTGAAGCAGGATGGAGAAATGAGCTAGTTTATTTTTTTCGATGATTAGCTCGCTTTAAAGCTGCGACGGACTTTTGATCAGTCTGGATAATGAAGGGCGTTCCGAGTAAATATCTTTCAAGTTTCTGGATTGCCCAAACCACTGCAAGCAGCTCCTTTACAACCACCAAGTATTTCTTTTCTGTCTCCGATAACTTGCGAGATATGTATAATGTCGGATGCAGGACATTATCGAATTCTTGCAGCTTGCTCCCAAGCCTAGATTACTAGCATCTGTGCGGTGTACATACATAAGATTTATATCAGGCAACCTCAAAATAGGAGGTGATGAAAATATGTGTAAAATCTGATTAAAAGCGACCTGGCATTCTCTAGACCAGTGCACTTTACTTGGTAAACCCTTACGTAAAGGACAGGATAGGTCAGTACATGTGGGATCGAACCCACGACTCGCGTCATCAGCACGAAATAGTGTGCTGGGCGAAAGCAAGACATTAGTGAATAAAAGATCATGACAACGATATGGACGTGAACGTCTAGTGAATTACAGAAAAAATAACTCATGCTGTATTGGTTGAGCATAAGGATAATGATCGAAGTAACTAATGTTTAGCACTGGTGTAACATAAAGACTATAGGGGAAGAAAAACATCATGCCAAAGTGTAAAGGACATAATAAATGTACTGTACAAGATAAGTACAGTATAAAAGAAACAGGACAGGTAGGAGCACATGACTAGAAAAAATAAGAAATGATGACTGGTCTTGCGGAGTCATCACAGGGTGGGACATGAAATGCCAAGTCTTGTCATTGATGGAATGACTACCGTCATGAGCACAAGGCATCGTATTAAAGGCAAAAAGGAACAAAATAACCAACATTCTGCGAAGAAAATGTGTGTGATTATAAAAAGATAAGCTCCCAATTGCATTGGTGCATGTTAGAAGAGATGACAAGGGCATCACAGTGAGTAAAGGCCACAATGATAAGAAAAAGTTTGTGTGCAAGGTTGTAGTTGCAACAACTGTGTACTTATGTATAGGTATATCATAAGATGTAGGCACAACATTGTCAACCTGAGTGACAACTGCTGTACATGTAGAGTTAAGGTCCTTAGTTACAAGAATATCAGATATGATATCACTGTGATCATCATCATGAGGAGTACCGTCATCATTTTCCAAAATGGTACAGAGACCAAAACTGAAAAATATAGTGCCACATGTATGGTAATTACTGGCTGGTAGCCGTGCCATAGCATTGCCTGCGTATGCAGTAAACTTATGTCGTCGTTCCCACATTTCAATCTCCTCTGGTGAGCAATCTTTGCTCCCATGGATGTGACCAACCATCAAATCAGCTACTGGATTTTTCAACAAACTTACCCGAACCTTTCCTGAAAAAATGGGGTATGAATATCAACAATGACGGTAGGGTAAAACTCAACTGTGCCGCCAAACGTGATGCATTTTACAAAATCTCCTGTAGAGCAGGAAGGGTGAACCAGCGACTGTCTGATTCCAACCGTAGTTGAACCTGAGTCCCTGCCTACAGACACTTGGTTACCATTCAAAAATCCCCTGTTAAATACTAGACTACCTGTGCCATCGTGAGCAGAGAGTCCAGTTACAGCAGGTAAGGGATGTCCGCACTTCAGCACTGTAGTACAGTCTGCCTGAAATAGAGTTAGACATTCGTGGCAACAAGAAGCAACATCAGAATCGAATGCGCAACATGCAGCTGATTGATTTTGAACACCTAATTCCTGATTAATTATAGGTGCATTACCAGTAAGTGCCGCCCCTGCATTATGTTCAGACCTCACTGGGGCACGTGACTGAGATCGTTGTCTCTGACAATCAAACGAATTATCTTGATTTCTAAGGCTTTGTACATTATTTCTGTTTTGGTAGTTTTGATTATTGAAATTATTATTACTCCAACTGTTTTGATTAGGATAAATATTATTTTGTCTTTTCCAAGTGGAATTTTGTTGGAAATTATTATTATACCTGAATTGAATCGACTGATTTCGAAATTGTTGCCTCCCTCTATTGAAATTATCATTTCTGTTAAAATTTGCATTCCTATTATAATTTTTATCATTATACCTCCTTGGCATAAAATTTCTATCTAGGCCATGAGATCTGGGTCTACCATTATTATTCCAAGTTGCAGAGTTGCAGCTGAGGCAATTGGTAGTGAATCCTTAATGAGGCTTTTGCTAATACAAGCACCCGGATGTGCTGTACAGTATTGTCTTGCAATCTCTTCCAAAGAAGATAGAGTCAAAGGCTTGTGTTCATGCAAGAACGACCAAAATGGTTTGCTTACAGAGGATAACACTTTATCCCTTAGCAACAGATCCACAAGACCTTCATATGTTTTCTCAATTCCTGAGAGCTGAACCCATCTATTGAAGGTAAGTCGTATGGCAGAGATAAATTCTGAGAAGTCCTTCCCAGTTTCAGGAATCATAGTTTTGAATCTCGTCCGATATCCCTCTTCATCAAGTTGAAAGCGTTTTAATAATACTGATCTAGCAGCCTCATAATTGTTCCTAAGAGTCTCATCCATTGTGCTTATAGCAGTCAAAGGCTCTCCAGTTAAAAATTCCATAAGTTTAGCACACCATTGTGATTTGTCTAACTTATGTGCTTCACATACACTTTCATAGCGTGAAAGGAAACATGAAACGTCTTAAAAACCTGGGTTAAATATTGGCAGTTTAAATTTATTATTACCATTATTTTTACCTAGGCATTATTAGTATTTGAATTACTATTATTTCCATTTTAACTCCTTAATTTCAATTCCTCCAAATGAAGAAGCATCATTTCCTTTTCGTGTGCTAAGGTCAGAGCTTTCTTCTCCTCCATTTCTCTATCATATTGCATTCTAATATTACTTTCCTCTATCTCCTGGAGACGTCTCTTTTCTTCCAACTCCATCATTCTCTTTTTCTCCTCTAATTCTTCAAGACGCCTTTTTTCTTCCAACTCCATCATTCTCTTTTTCTCCTCTAATTCCTCAAGACGCCTTTTTTTCAGCTAGTGCTTTCTGTTTCTTTAGTTCACGTTTCTTTTCAACTTCCTTCTCCTTCTCTTCTTGTTTTGCCTTTGCCAACTCAGTCATGGCAAAGTCCTTCAACACTTCGCCTTTATAACCAAAAGCTTTGCCCTGCTCGAGAAAGCAATCTAATGTAGCCATTTTAATTAATACCGTGACTTACTCAGTCGAAATATAATGGCTAGTTGCTTTACAATTATTTGTAAGCAATGAATGTTGCTATGTTATTATTGCAATAATCACAATGCAAATGAAATTAATATCATGTAATGAAAGAAAAAGAAATAGTGAAAGTAAAGAAAAATAATGTATAAAGCAATATCACATGACAAGACCAATGACGAACAAAGAAACATTAGCAGCAAACAAATAAAATCTAATGGTGAACTGAAAGATGAAACAGCAAATAGGTCAATCTACTGCTAAAAATAAACACAGACAGGACCCTAACGGAAGTATAAACAGCTGACTTGTAAAAACTAAATGAAAGGCAGATTAGAATAACAACACGAATTAATTATTACAAAACTAAGGAAAATAGAACTAGATAACCGTGCATATACAAACGAAGACACGAAACATCACAGCTAACGTAAATTATCGAAAAAGATCAAATCGCAGTCAGAATACACATCGACGAGTTTACTCAAGTCGAACTACTGCTGAGATGAAATTTACAATCTAATCCCTACAGAAACATCTTACATTAGCCCGGATAGCTCCGAGATGAACCTCTTTGTCAGACCAGCCACCCAACTTCCCACGAACAAAAAAAGAAACCACAAAACATGAATGTACACATAAAGATATAAAGAGCAGGGATTACGAAGGGTCTAACAATTGTACCCCTGATCTAAAAGAACCACAGGTTCACAGGTCACTTATCTTCTTCTTCTTCCTCTTATCTTTAACAGCTGTGAATCACTTCAGATGCTAGTTGAAAGCTGGATCCCGTGGTGTCTTGAAAACGTGGTCCAACAAAGCCGTGTAGATTTTGATAGCGCAGTAGACAAGGGCCACGAACATCAGTTGAGCCGGACACTAGACTTGAACGACATCTGGTAGCAGACTTGATTGCTAACGAAAGATGTAGACATCTTGAACAATTGACGTTTGGAATCTTGAAGCCGGCAGACCTGCGCACTTCAGTTCAAATTATGCAAATAAGGCCAACGGTGACAAATTCATACAAAGTCCTTGAAAATTTCGTTTCAGTCACTGTTCTTCATATTACAGAGGATAAACGTTCTTGATGTCAAAATCCCCAGAACTTGGCCCACCAAGTTCTCTTTGTTACAGCTGGGATTTGTAGAGAATGATTTGTGTTGTAACAGATTCTTGGAACAGGACTGACATCAGTGTATCGTGCTGATAACGTAACAGAATGTGGTGAGTGTCATCACGAACAGGCCATCAAAATATAGTTGAGAAATTCGTAGGTGGATGGGTCCACATAAAACGGCATGTTTAATAACGACTTGACAAGTTACAGTGCATGGCATTGGCATCAAGAAAATGACATGAATGATATAAATCCTCCAACGGTCTCGTCTCATCTATTCATGTCTAGCCGCTGTACTAGGGGTGCCTATGAAAGGTTATCACCCAAGCAATGTGGACTAGATGCTTAAACATTCTATCTTAGAATTACTTCTCTATGAGGCACGGAACTTTTCCATAAGTCCGGAATCTTCATTAAACAAGTGGTGACCTTCGTAGTTAACTTATGCCACGTAAAAATACTTAATCCTCCATCATATCGGGAGCTAGAAAATCAACGTCCTTCTCTGACGGATACAATTCACGAAAGGCCTCGAAACAACCGTTTGCGTATATTAGTGCAAAACGGATTACGTCATAAACTGCTAGTGACGTATTAAATATATCGCGTTCACTTACAATAAAAAACCGTGCAACATCATGATTAACCACAGATAGACATATTACCGCGTAGATTAAACTGCTAATAGACTAAGAGTTGTTAACATGCAAAAATACATTAATAAACTCTTTAACAATCACACAACAGAAATGGAATCCAGTGGAATCTGACTAAACAGCTTGATGATCTGGATTTTGCAGATGACTTGGCTCTTCTGTCCCATAACCATAATCAGATGCAAGAGAAAATGAACTGTACGAAGGATGGTCGCCGACCGAACAAAGTGAAAGCAGTTCTTGCTGCTCTACAAGACGCCACCAGGCGTGATGGCCACTGACTGCTTTGACAGTCGGCGGCTAAGGATCAAAGTAGAAGAAAAAATGTATGCATGTACAGATAAAATTAACATCCCGCGATATTAGCCTGTAATCTTTCCCTGAAGATTCAGTCCTATGAGTGTGTCGTCGTAAAATTAGAACCTCAGTATGTCTCGTGAAAGGATTACTGTCGAAACATATTTCGTGAACAATTACTTTGTGACTTTTGAACAAGGTGAAATTGCTGAACACGAAACTTACGCATGAATGTGTGTATTTCTTGGTCTGTCAGTTGATCTACTTTAGCTACCATAATGTAGCAAATTCAGTTCTCCATTTTCAGAATCATAGCTAGCAGCAAACCCATAAGACAAAGTAAACCATGAAAGGGAAGAACAAAAACTATTGAATGAGTTACTTTTTGCAAACGACAAAAATTTAATGTATAAAGATTAAAAAAGATTACAAAATCATGCAACTGCACTTAATTCAAACTGTGGAAGAAACAACATCAAGGTCAACAAATCAATGATCGAAACTATCACTTGGCGCACTTAATGTACATGTCAACAGCATCAGGCTTTAACAGGTTCCGGAGTTCAGGAAAATCAAGACATCCTCCCTCACTGGGGTATACCCAGGCTTCGAATGCCCACTAGGCTGCCTCCTTTGTGAGCGCACTCAATGGCAGCCATAAAATCACCGCTCCTTGCTCATGTACATTCCTCACCTGACCGGCTTACTTCTGCTCATTAAATTATCTCACGACCTTAACAATCTCTCAACACGCCCCTGACGTTAGCTCAGCATCAGTCAGTATGTCTAACATTCGTTACACGTTCCCTGTGAAGAACAGGTGCATCACAGTCGTAAAACATAAAATGTTCTTTGATGCCTCCGTTCCAGTCTGTGACAGCTGCAAGGTGTTTAAAGTGGTTGACCGGCTCCAAGACCTGTTCTCTCAGCATAATCTGATGCCTTCTTCCCTCTCGTGATATCACCATGGTTTTTGTTTTGGAGCTGCTAATGACCATCTCTCTCTCTCTCTTCTCCAGCTTTTCCTTCCAGACTTGTAAGTTGGATTGAAGATGTTGCCTGTGATTTAGCAATCAGTGCAACATTATCGTCAAATGCCAGCTCTGAAATTTAAACCTGTCTCATCTTCCAGTACCCCACTGAATACGTTCTTATTTCCTTCCTTCCATGCTTAGATGACATCGTCCAAGAGGAGTATGAATAGATAGGGTGACAAAAGATCACCCAGTCTTAAACCAGTGATGGTCCTGAACACTCTTCTTCCAATAAGTTACTGTTGAACAATACAGTTATCTTTTTATTTTAACTTTCAGTATGTCTCCTTTATGCCAAAGAACAAGTGTATGACAGACATATTTCCTGGTAGACTATCTCTTCAAATAACGGTGCGTCAATATAGCGACCTTGTTGGTGCGTCCGCTGTCCGTTCTTCAAATACCTCGCTATCACAATACAAAGAATGTATAAAAACGGAAAACCGTCACGTGACCATGAGATTTAATAGTTTACAGGAAAATTAAAAGAAAACTCAAATTACTGAAGGTTAGGGAAGGGGTAAGCATACGCAGGAAAGACATGATGTGCAGAGGACTAGCGTGAACAAAGCAGGCTCAGCTGGAAAAATTTCTTTTTTAGTAGCATATAACCCCCTTTTTTTCCAAACAGTGTTTCTCCCCCCCCCCCCCCCCCCCCCCCCCCCCCCCCCCCACCCCACCCCCCCCCCCCCACACCCCACCCCCCCACCCCCCCCCCCCCCCCCCCCCCCCCCCGCCCCCTTTACCCCTTTCCCCCAAGCAAGGACACGTATTCCTCGCAAGGAATCAGAGAGAATTTAAAATAATTTCACGAATAAAAGAAAATATTGTGTTACAACAGGAACTCGTGTCCCGGTCTGCAGAAGACTTTCAAGTGAAATTAAATTATTCGCCGTTGAGATTTCTCTTTATACCGGAAGCCTAATGTGCAACTCGGCATTTCGTCCAACAGACCAAACGATATCATGTGTCCATTATTGATATAACTAATTAGCTAACGTCCTCGTGAGATGGTGCAGTCCCTTAAACGTTACACATTAACCAATCACCTTCACCGTTTGGTGAGGCGCGTTCCATTCAACCTAGACATTGGGTTCGTCAGTTATATTAGGGCGCATGTTCAAATATTAAAGACCTTGCATTCAGTAATAAGCAAAGAGTCGACATAGAGCAATAAATAATATGAACACATGTCCTTCATTCAGCCGAGAATGATATCAATTTCTCAGAGACATCTGATTATGATTCGGATGAAGTTTAATTTCTTTAAAGATGACCTTACCGTTATTTACAAGCACAGTAGAGGAGCAACGTTCCATTATGATATTTATGAACCGCAAAGTGGTGATACCTATTGAAATAATTAGATCAATGAAGGTCCAGTTTGGTAGCGCACTAAATGTCAATGACAAACAATGTCACGAGTATCTCGCATGCAGATCATTTAAGAAATCATCTTCAACAGGTATTCATATGCAAACGTGATGGCCACATTATTGTAATAGTAGACACGCCTATGCCTAATCAATTCACAGAATCTGTGACTGAAGTGGTAAAATTTCTTTTCTCGATACACAATAATTAATATGCCGACAAAAGTCAAAGGATTTCATTCGTTTATGGGAACTAAACAAGATGCACAGATATAAAGTATATATTTGTTGGGTCTAACCCAATATAACATCGTATGCAAAAAATGGCATTAATACGTTGAACGGTTAATCAGATAATTACATTTGTTTGAGGGCAAAGGTAGTGAAACGTGCTATAACATAACTATAAGTATTAAAACCAATAAAACGGTATTTGATCAGTTTTACAAGTAACAGTTCACAAGAAACAAGGGACGTTTCGGATTTTACCCTTCGTCAGCCACAAACAGGTGACAAAGACAAGAATACATACAGGTACTAAAAAACTATACGGTGATGAGAAATATACAACAAATGGGCGATACAAGCAGATGGAAAAAGTAAACAACCACAGTGATGAGAGAAAAAGAACAATAATACAATTATACTTCATCGCATCCTCTTAGTTGTAAAAATTCCATTCCCTTTTCTCAACTTCTTCGCTTGCGTCGGTTATGTCACGATGACGATGATTTTCATCAGCGAACTCAAGAGATGCTTGAGTTCTTTCGCCGACGTCTTTATCCAGAACATGTTTTATCTGATGCCCTTAATCGTATCACACGCGTCACTCGTCAGACGGCACTCACTACTAAACCTTCTGTCCAATCTGACAGACTCAAACTGGTTCTAACTTTCCATCCTCACTGTCTGGCGGTAAAGAGAATTCTGTTTCGACATCTGCCTATTCTTAACTCTGATCCTGATACCAAAGAGTTGTTTCGTGATACACCTTTGGTAGCTTATCGTAGGGATAGGAATTTTAGGGATATTCTTGTACACAGTCGCTTGCGACATACTAGCCCGTCTTACTTTGGTACTAAACCGTGCCAACGCCGGATATGTAAGACCTGTCCGTTTGTACTCCAAACTCAGACAGTCACTTTTCCGAAAGGAAAATTTATCATTAGAGAGTTTTTTACGTGCGAATCCAGAAACCTGATTTATGCTATCATCTGCAAGAGATGTGGCATGACCTATATTGGTGAAACTGGCAGGCGTTTGGCAGACAGGTTTCGTGAGCACTTGAATGACATCTATCAGGACAAACATTTACCGGTGGCCCTTCATTTCAATAGGCCTGACCATGCAGGTAATTCTGATATTCATGTTACTGCCCTCCTTTCATGTGCTGGTAACGACAAGACTCGCTTTTCGTTGGAGAATCGCCTTATTTTTAAAATGGGTGTTTTAGCTCCCAATGGTTTGAATATCCAACATCATTTTGCATAAATTCTGGTAGCTTTTCTTTTTTTCATTCTTTATTCGTTGCCTTTTAGATCTATCTTCTTATGTTTTTGTCTTGGTTCGTTTCGTATCTTTTTATATCTTTGGTTTTGTCGCTATCGTACGTCACTTCCTTGCGATTTCTGTGACGGAGTACTGCTGCTTTCTTTCACAGATTCTTTGGATTGAGCTGAGATAACTTTTATTATGTCACCTGTTTGTGGCTGACGAAGGGTAAAACCCGAAACGTCCCTTGTTTCTTGTGAACCGTTATTTGTAAAACTGATCAAATACCGTTTTATTGGTTTTAATACTTATATTCCTTACCAGTTTTACAGCAGCCCCTTAATTTATAACATAACTACCGATGTATGTTACGTCGGTGGGTCACACTCAAAATAGTAACTCGCGTTAGAAAAAAAAAGTGCGCAACGCACGGTGTGCAACTTGCGCGGCGTGGGTGTTATATAAAACAAATACTTTGGTTTTTTTTTTTTTTTTTTTTTTTTAATTCTTTCACGAAATTAGTAGCGCTCGACAAAGAAAAAGTGCGTAAAAATTGGTGTGCATGAGCCCTCACCCGATGTACAAATCATAAAAACTTGAAAGTTTTTGTTAAAACCACTTATTATCAAGGAACACTCTTTGAAAACAATCCACGCACTTTCACACGAAATGTTGTCTTCAAAGAACTTTTAAATTGAATCTAAAATAACATAATTCTCGCCGTGTGTACGTTGGTCACAGCTGAGGAATGCAACCGTGTTGAAAAATTGTATTGTTTCCATTATATATACTCTCCCGAAAATAGTTACAATCAACAAAGAAAAACGTTCAAGTGACGGTGTTCATGAACAGTTTGATTACACTGTATAATGGAAAGAAACCAAAAACACTCTAAGAATGTACTTCTATCTGCTCATCCGGGAACGGAAAGAGCACACTATAATTAAAAACCCGTCAAGTTTGACGGGTTATTCTAATAAGTTAATAAAATCATATTGATTTTGTGCCTATTTATATTTTTCTGATGATAAAATCTTCTTCAACAAAGTTAGGCTACGTTTTAAATATGCATAGAAATCAGAGCATGAAAGCTCCTTGAAATTGTACTGCACAAGTAGAGTGCCTTTAATGGAATTTACACTCAAAATGTTCCTTTCTTTTGTCCATTGACCCTGCATAAGGGAAAAAAAAAGTCTCTCAACGTTGGCGTTGTGCTCAGGAATTGCAAAAATAAATTGTGCAAGGCTTAAGAATTCTGAATGCAGTTCAACATTTCTCGATTGTTCAAAATATTTAGTCCATTTCTGATGAGCCATTAGCTGACTGAATTCTTCGTGACTGATATGACTTTCCACAATTTTTTTTTAAATTGTTCAGTTGGTCGAAGCATTTTGTGTCACAAATTTGAATGCCTTTATCATTTAGATATTGCAATGAGACTTCCACATCTTTCCACACAGGTACTTCATGAAAGGTCATCCAGGAAAAAATTGCAAAATCTTCTAATGGGTTTGTCCATTTGTTTAAGTATTCAATACAACTGGAATAAAGGAGCTTCACATCTTTATGAAAACTGCCACACAAATGATCAAACCCCACTCTACGTTTCTGTGCAATTTCGGACTTAACTTTAAGAGGCACAACTTCTTGACCTAGACGTTCAGTAAGAATGTCTTTCACTGCGTTTAAACTGTGGCAAACCTCAACAATTGACTTGCATTTTCTTTCAATCTGTTCAATATGGCACTGAAAAATACAAACAATATTTAACACGAACAAATGTTGGGAATGTGAAGGTCTGATGCTGTTCTTACAATAACTGGAACCACCAGGCCGTTACACCCCTCCACTTTAATATTATTCTTGTTCAGAGTTTCTTCTTGATTTTGTTCGGTTTTTTTTATAGTTTTTTTTTATTTAACGTATAAGCATAGTTGTGATTGCCCCTGTTTACAATGGTTTGACAAATGTGATGCCACCTTCTCATATCGGCAGTTGATTCATATTATTTGGAATTGAAAACAAAATATATCCTAATTATAATCCATTAGAGGTTGAACGGGATATTTTTCTTCATTAATTTAAAAAAAAAAAAAAAAAAAAACTCATAAGTGAATGGACCCACCACAGATACACCTCTGTCAAGTCTTGTTCAAAAAACTTTTTTGATGACTGTTGGTGGATTGTCTTGTCACTGAAAAAAAGCCTTCAGTGCCGGAAATATCTGGATCATTCTTGCAACACGTTGGAATAATGACAGCCACCTTGTTCTGCCATGGTTGAGGAGTTGTCTGTATTATACACTGTATTGTCCACAAAATCACAAAATTCCTTCAACTCCTCTGTTCGAACTGTATGAATATGAAAATATTGGTAAACCTTATTAAGAATATTTTCAATATCAATGTCAAGTTTTTTAACAGCATTGTCAATGCAGTTGTTCAAAACATGTGCTGGACAGCCTACACCAAATAAATTTTTCGTCTGTAACACAGTCTTTAATTTTGCAAACATATTGTTACACTCTGCATTTCGGCCAATTCCACCAAACATTGTTTTACAGTTATCCCCAGTAAATGAAACACTTCTCCAGGAGGTCATATTTTATCATGGTGTCTGTTACATATTTTGAAATTGTTTCTGCTGTCTCATTTTGTGTATTCTGCAACTCAATTAACTTAGACTGTAGACCACCAACTTTCCAGTCAAAATACTGAATGATTATTGGAAATATTTTGACAGAGCCGTGATTGCTTCCATCAGTGGAAACTCCATAGTATGGAATGCTGCTTTCCTTCAGTGCTTCCAAAGCTGCTTCAGTAGAATGCTGTGCAATCACAGAAATGATAATAGCAGATGTTTTGGTTTTGGCACATGAGAATTTGCTGCCAATTTCTGAATCGTAGAAAGCATTCTTGAGTAACACTGAAGTACAATCCATTGATCTGAAAGAGTTGTGATGTTTCACAGTATGAAAAGCAAAAGCACCCTCGGCCGCGGCAACTTCAAACCTTTCCTCACTTATTTCTTTAGTAAAAAATGTCAGTTTTGATTGCAAACATTCAGACGCAAGTGCCTTCTTGAGCTTTTCTGTTTTTATATGTTTTTTTTTGTTTAAATCAGCCGCACCTTTATTTGCTACTGATACAAATGTGCCGCCTCTGCATACAAGACTTTCTGCTTCATAATCTTGTCGACCACTGGAAAAGCACTTAAATTTTTTTTTTTTCAGTTCATCCGTGAACACACACTTCCGTTTTGGCATTTTGAGCGGGTGTCTGTAACATAAATATACTGTTCAAAAAAAGAAACGCAACATTATTGCAGTGGTAATGGACACCAAATTTCAAACTTGTACCAAAATTTTATTTTACGGAATTAATGTTTCAATCTTGGCATGAAGAAACTTTCAGACTTTAACAATGAAATGATATTCATTAAATTTGGTTTGGACTTTTATTCTTTGCAACTGAGGCCTCCGTTTCAGTAAGGTGTATGGCCTCCTCTGGCCTCTATCAGAGAACGACATCTCCTTGACATGGATCCGATTAGCCGTTGGATCTGTTGTTGTGGGATGGCTGCCCACTCTTCCCGCAGTGCAAGAGACAACTGTCGGAGATTGGCTGGAGCCACGTCTCGCTGGCGGAGTCGTCTGTCGAGTTCATCCCATAAGTGTTCTATGGGGTTCATGTCTGATGACATGGCTGGCCACTGAATGGTCTGGACGTTGTTGTCAGCGAGGAACTGGGTGGTGAGTTGTGCCACATGAGGCCGAGCGTTATCCTGCTGAAAAATCGACCCTCGTGCAGCCAGAAGTGGAAGGACGTGAGGACGAAGAATTTCAGCGAGGTATCGTTTGGCATTCAGGCGTCCTTCAATTTGCACCAGGTCACTTCTTCCCATGAAGTTGATCGCCCCCCCCCCCCACATCAGTACACCTCCACCACCATGTGGAGGAGCCTCATCAACGCTGTTCTGGGCGTAGCGCTCATGGACTCTGCGGTAAACTCTTCACCGTCTATCGTGTCACTGGAGCACAAAAAATGATTCATCACTTAACCAAACCCGTCTCCAGTCATTCCCAACGGTCCATTGACGATGCTGGTTCGCCCACTGCAGTCGGTTCTGGCGATGCCGGTCCGTAAGAACAGGACCTCTGTAGGGTCTTCTAGCCCAAAGACCAGAGTCGTGCAGCCGGTTCCTGACCGTTTGATCTGAAATTCGACGAGCTGCTGACATTGACTGGACTGTGGAGGATGCAGATGCAAGTCGATTCCTGAGGTGACGCAGCCGTATGAAGCGGTCTTCGGCAGGAGTTGTGACTCTGGGTCTTCCTCTGCGCGGCCGGTCTGCCACTGAGCCAGTTTCTTGAAATCGCCTCCAAAGGCGACTAATGGTGCTTCTAACCACATTAAATTGTCTGGTCACTACACTTTGTGACTGTCCAGTCTGTAAACGTCCAATGATGATGAGTCGTTGTTCTGTAGTGAGATGAGCCATACTTGCGCATTGAATTTTCAACTGAATTTATTCGAGGAGCGTCAATCTTTTATAGGCATTCAATAATATTGTCAGAGAGTTTTGGGTTTAGTAAGTTTCACGGGATTCTCATGAACCTGTCACGAGTTATTGTCAAAAATGTTGTTTTGACCTTGACCTCTTTCATGACCTCACGAATCATGAGGTGAGTACAATTCAGGTAACCACGAGAAGTTAATGACCAGTTGGACACAGTCGATAGGTTGACTGATGTCCAATCAGCGAATATGTTTTATAAAAGTAACACCAAAAAAGTTGCGTTTCTTTTTTTGAACAGTATATATAATATAATGCCATTAATCAATGGTACGCTCGTACATTCGACGTTAAAGTTAAAATTATTTGTAAAATGCAACCGACGAGGTTTTAATTTTAACAAACCCATTACTATACTAGTAACTACTCGTGTATTTTTTCATAATAAACAAATTGCAATAAATATTAAAGCAGTTCGAATAAGGTTAATATTATTTGTAATTTGCAATAGTCTAAATCCAGCCCCAAGTTCTTATTCATGCCGTTTTGTCTGTTATATTTTCCCCTAACAAATGCCAATAAACCTAAACAGCGCTTAACCTGGGTTAAAATATGATAGTAATCTATTATAAACTATCGAACAACATGACAACTTACTGATAGTGTTGTTGGCAATTTGCGCAATACGTCGATTTTGCGGAGATAAAAATTCTTAATTCTGACAGAATTTATGTACTCAGAAATCGGATTCCAGTGAAGATTTTTTCAAAATGGTACCTTGTGGTAAAGTGGGATGTTATAAATATTTATAGGGGACTTAGTGTACTGACTGAGATCAGCTGTGAAGGTATCTGTATCTAATAGGTGTAGTGTTTTGCAGATAACCTTACTTGCTACCACATTATACCTCAGTCAGAATTATTCTGGAATATTGTGATGACTACGTTAAATGTCTAGGGTATGTATATGATGAAGTGTAAGTCACAACAACAACAGACAGATAAACAATTTAATTTATTCCACCACACTTGACAACACTGTGACACTCACACACATTTAACACTCTATAAGACTATCTTAAATGAGTCACTGGTAAAGTTTCAAATATAAATATGTATTAATTACTTTCACTAATATATATGTCCTGATTCAACTACAAAGTGAACCAGGAATCACAATCAATTGTAATTACAATTTATATGTACAGAATTTATCAATATGAACCTTGTAGTGACATATTTTATTAATATTATCCTATGTGTGTCAGTTGTGTAGTAGTAATATGAGGTAATACTGGTTTTGTTTTTTCAAGCTATGTTGTTATTTGTCATCATGACTTCAAGTGTTTGTTTAACTTGGAAATAGTATGGGGAAAAGTTCACAGTTCCTATCAATTTAAACACTGTATTTTCCCTCTGTTTTATTATAAAGTCAGATTTTGAGGGGGGGGGGGGGGGGGGATAATGTTGAGCTCCTCTGGCCACAGACGCTTATCTTTCGTGATGGCGGCAGGAAAAGACTCCTCTGCTCGATAGCCTCCCTGTGTTCTGGAGACACCTCACTGGTCACCATCTGGACCCAGGAGTATGCTGTCAGCCTCTAGGTTCAGCAAAGCTCAGACCAGGTGCTGCTCAATAACTTTAGGACCACGGTCCCTGAAACAAGAAGGTTGTACCTCCTATTTCAGAACTAATTTATAATAAATTTCCAGACTGAACACAATACATAACAAACACTGAGTTCAGAGCGGTAGGCCAACTGCTATCTTAATCTGAAACAATTTTCACCAGTATACTCCTCCCTAATGGTTACTACGCCTCTGCAATTCCAGCATGATTTCTTTCTAGTCAATAAGATAGGTGTCAGTGTACTGTTTGGCAATTCCATGTAGTTTTACTTTCCTCCGACACCTTCTGTTCAGGTTGGAGCACTATATAGGCTTTACCTCATGTTCGCTACTGAACCACACATATATACAGACATAAATTATCAATTTACATTCAATTTTCATTAAAAAGATATCAAATATTTCAAGCTTACCACAATTCATGGAATAATACACAGTTACGTTGACTGGCAATGAATATAGCACAATTTCGATCTGCCGATGTCCCAGGCTTTTATTTAGAAAAATATGCACTGGCGCTCAACGCACTGGTTCTTTAGTAAGTTTATTTGAAAATGTGGTGCTGACCTGACGCCTCTGATTGACTATATTGGCGGGTCTAACCAATCGTGCCATGTTTACACAAGCGTTTGAAAAAAGTACTCCTACTCTTGTTTCCCTAACAACAAAGAATCAATATTTATAGTCCGACTAATCGTGTTTAGCCTTACATTTACTTTCCGCCAATCAAATAGGAGGTAACATGTCGGCCTATTTCCCGTACAATGGTGGTGTCAAAATCTGCCACTGAGCGATTCTGATTTTGGTGTTGTCTGACAGCACCACCATTTTATTGTGGCTATAATTTGTTAATTCCTAGACTATTTGCGTAACGTTCAACATATTCTTTGTCAGCAAGTCCTAAGGAACCCAAATATATAAATTTAATGGGGCTAAGGGGCTGCGTTCAAAATATGCATTTTCTTCTACCTCCTGTTCACTTCGAATACGATGTGGTGTCTGGGTACTGTAATGTTTTCAAACGTAAACCAGTATAATGTCATGTTTCCTAATAAGCGTTTTTCAGGTTTTTAAAACCTAACTCTCGTATGGGTAGTGTTTTTTATCACTGTCGATTTGAAAAAAGATAGTGCTTGTGGCCTTACACGCGTGATGGGGGTGGCATTAATTGTGTATCGCGAGACTGTGGTAGTATTGCCTGCGTTCCGGCTTTCAGCCCCTCCCTTTCTTTCTATCCTTAGTCCATCTGTCTTTCGTTTATGGTAACTTAGTGTATAAAATGACATGAATGGAATATTAAATATAGGTCAGCTTGCGTATCTCAAGGTTTTTCTTAGAAAGGCAGTACACGTTTTATCGTAGAAAGCGGGTATTGAAGCAGTAGGCTTTTACTATCAACGTGAAACGTTACAATTTGCAGACGAAGGAGAAAACAAGGGGGATTTCGAGTACAGTCATTGTGACAGCACTGTTCTTTACCATTCTTCTTTCCTTTTATTAAATTTATTTGTTAGGCTTTACATTTACGTTTTAATTTATATATGTGGATTAGAATTTCACACGACATACCTTTCACGTAAGTAATTTAGCCAATAACATTTTTTTTTCTTAACCAGCGGCACTTGGGCTTTCAGCCCTTCGGCCCAATGACATGTCATTACGAGGCTGGGGAACCTGAGGACTTTCCTTCCAACCCGGTCAGGAGCTTCGCTCCTTCCCATCCACAGAGGGTTTATCACAGAAGCCGTTCAGGTTTTTCAGTCAAATTTCCGGCCGTAAACATTTCTTCAAACGCTGACGCCCGGGTTTGAACCATGAACACCTGGTCGCCAGTACAACGCCGAAGCCATTACACCAGCGCGGCTCCCAACCAATCACATAAAAGCCGGATATTTCAACACTTTAAAAAAAAAATCCGGTCAGACGCTCAGTTTGGGCGTGAAAAGCAGGGCAAATCCAGCTAAATCCGGGCGTCTGGCCACCCTAGCCTAGACAGGTTTCTACTCGAATTAATGCAAAGACTGACTGAACCACAATTTCTAGGAAAAGTTGATGCGAGGACGAGTCTGTTTTACATAATGGAAAAACCTGTCTTTTAGGCATGGCTGCAGTTAGCTTATTTTTAGTAGGACGCAAGGGAAATGGCAAGAGCTCCACAGGAAACTATTCTTGGTAGGACAGAATTCACACCACGAGGTGTCTCTTCCTCAGTCAGCTATGAAATTAAGAAAGGGGTGGCAGCTATTGAGGGCAGAACAGTTACAGTGGTTGATGGTCCTGGAATTAGAAACTCAAGCACCGATGTTACAGATGATGGGCAATCCATCATTGAGCTGGTGCAATCGAAGATAGTCCATGCATTGCTCGTTGTTTTAAAATATGGTGTCCGTTTTACCAAACAGAAACGGGATGCAGTTAAGATGATCAAGACTATTTTTTGTGAAGAGTGATGACCTACGGTGACAGCTTTGATTTAGACATGGAAGATGAGAAGACAAGACAACATTTGAGACCTGGTGTAGTGAACAAACTGGTGAAGTCCAGTCTCTGTTTAATGAGTGTGAGAAAAGATGTGTTCTGTTTGACAACAGGTCCAAAGATCCATCTAAAATGAAGAAACAGCGTGAACAGCTTATGAAAATGGTGGCAGAAATAATCACAAACAGACAACCTTATGGTGAAGATGACTTTAGAAAAGCTGAACAAAGTCGGAGCAAATTGATTGTGATGAGTAAACTTCCAGAACTTGAGTCCAAAACTGAAATGACTCTGAATAGCATTACTAAACAGTTGAGTCAGATAGGAGTAGAGGGTTTTCAAGATCATGCAAAAAATATTGTTGAACTTGAGGAGATATTCTGTGAGATTCAAAAATTTGTACGGTTTCTTGAAGAGGAAGACCAAAACACAGGATCCATCAGTCATCTTCTGACCAAGATGTCCATTACAAAAACTAAAAACAAAACTATGATAGATTACCAGTGTCTGAAGATAAAGAATGCTGAGAATAAAACAAAACAGCCGGGTTATACATTTCCAGCATTGCTGTGGCGTTTCTATAAGAGTATCAGATCTGATCCTTGGAGCTACAGAAGCGTAACTGCTTATCTGCTGACCTTATCTCTCACTGTAACTGGAATGTATGTCTTATACAATTATAAATGTTTGCGCAAATAGATTGATTTAACTGGTATGACAAGATCACCAATGTAGAACTGATGGTAAATAAAACGAGACAAATACCAATGAAACGAGATATGTGAAGAAAATTCTGGCACCAGATAAGACACATGTTTAAAAAAAAAAACCAGTTGATAGTATTACAAGGCAGTCCCTGTTCTGGAATAACAATGGTAAGAGAAGAAGTGAGAGAGAGAGAGAGAGAGAGAGAAAGACCAAGAATCCTAATGTTAAGAGAAGTAGTGAGAGAGAGAGAGAGAGAGAGAGAGAGAGAGAGAGAGAGAGAGACCAAGAATCCTAATGTTAAGAGAAGTAGTGAGAGAGAGAGAGAGAGAGAGACTAAGAATCCTAATGTTAAGAGAAGTAGAGAGAGAGAGAGAGAGAGAGAGAGAGAGAGAGACCAAGAATCCTAATGTTAAGAGAAGTAGAGAGAGAGAGAGAGAGAGAGAGAGAGAGAGACCAAGGATCCCAATGTTAAGAGAAGTAGTGTGAGAGAGAGAGAGAGAGAGAGAGAGAGAGAGACCAAGAATCCTAATGTTAAGAGAAGTAGTGGGAGAGAGAGAGATAGACCAAGAATCCCAATGTTAAGAGAAGTAGTGAGAGAGAGAGAGAGAGAGAGAGAGAGAGAGAGAGAGAGAGAGACCAAGAATCCTAATGTTAAGAGAAGTAGTGAGAGAGAGAGAGAGAGAGAGAGACCAAGAATCCCAATGTTAAGAGAAATAGTGAGAGAGAGAGAGAGAGAGAGAGACCAAGAATACTAATGTTAAGAGAAGTAGTGAGAGAGAGAGAGAGAGAGAGAGAGAGAGAGAGAGAGAGAGAGAGAGACCAAGAATCCCAATGTTAAGAAAAGTAGTGAGAGAGAGAGACCAAGAATCCTAATGTTAAGAGAAGTAGAGAGAGAGAGAGAGAGAGAGAGAGAGAGAGAGAGAGGGAGAGGGAGAGGGAGAGAGAGAGAGACCAAGAATCCTAATGTTAAGAAAAGTAGTGAGAGAGAGAGACCAAAAATTCCAATGTTAGGAGAAGTAGTGTGTGTGTGAGAGAGAGAGAGAGAGAGAGAGAGAGAGAGAGAGAGAGAGAGAGACCAAGAATCCCAATGTTAAGAGAAGAAGTGAGAGAGAGAGACCAAGAATCCCAATGTTAAGAGAAGTAGAGAGAGAGAGAGAGAGAGAGAGAGAGAGAGATACCAAGAATCCCAATGTTAAGAGAAGTAGTGAGAGAGAGAGAGAGAGAGAGAGAGAGAGAGAGAGAGAGAGAGAGACCAAGAATCTCAGTGTTAAGAGAAGTAGTGAGAGAGAGAGAGAGAGAGAGAGAGAGAGAGAGAGAGAGAGAGAGAGAGAGAGAGAGAGAGAGAGAGAGAGAGAGAGAGAGAGAGAGAGAGAGAGAGAGAGAGAGAGAGAGACTATGAATCCCAGTGTTAAGAGAAGTAGTCCCCTTCGAGGCCAGCTCTTTGACGTGGAGATGGGGCTCAAGTACAGCCACTAGCGGCCGAAAAACAAAGACTGGCCAGGTCCTCCTACACTCGAGCAAGACCACAGTCTGCCCTAGCAAGTCAAGGTGCTGAAGATGGAGGCAACCAGCCAAGAGCAATCAGGATGCCACGCACACGCGCAATGTAAATATGCCTATATCTACAAAACGTTATGGCACTCGCCCTGTGACGGACACCCAGGCAGGTGCAGTGCCGGGCCCTCTGCCTCGGAAGGGCCCAACCCCTACTACTGGAGGTCCTTCTCAGTTGCCCCGTGGAGCCAGGAGGCATGAGAATAGAGCTACTGGCCAAGCAAAACAAAGACCATTTAAAATTATGCACTGGAATGCTGAAGGCGTCAACAGTAAAAAAGATGGCTACAGCAAAACATTAGAGCTCGAATATATCCTAAATGAAGAGCAAGTAAATATATGCTGCTTGCAAGAAACCCACCTCAACCAAGACCTAGCCTTCAAAATCAGAGGCTACCAGTGCTATCGATCCGACCGAAAAGACAGGCGAAAGGGTGGAATACTGACATTCGTGAAGAATAACATCAGTGCATGTCAGCTTGAAACATATATGGAGGTGGCGGAATACCAAATGCTACATCTCAGGACAGAAAGTGCAGAATTCCACCTGCTCAACTACTACTGTCCGAGCGACCTCCCACTGGCACTAGATACAATCACAGGAAAAGAAAGACTGATTGTGTGCTGAGACTTCAACAGCCACTCACAGAGTTGGGGCTATGATCACATGGACAGGTGAGGTGAGGAGCTTGAAAATTGGCAGGATGACAATGGGCTTATCCTGATTAACCAGCCAATCGATCCACCAACCTTCTACTCGAGATCATGGCACACCACCTCTACACCAGACCTGGCATTCCACTCACCAGGCCTGGAGTGGAACATCACTCGCGCTGTTGGGAAACAACTCGGAGGCAGCGACCACCGGCCAGTCTTCCTAATTGTGGAAAGTGAACTTGTCAAGGAGAGCAGCACTCTCTCTAGGTGGAACTATAAGAAGGCATACTGGACAATGTATCAGCATCGTACCAGTATACTGGCTAGAGATCTGACTGTAGACAAAGACATCAATAAGGTAGTCGATGAATTCAGCAGATGCATACTACAGGCTGCTCGTGAAACAATACCTAGATGGGCTCGTAAGCACTACAAACCATATTGGAATAGTGAACTAGAGCAACTGCACAATGACGTGGAAACATCTCGAAAGCAGGCAGAGACCAGCCCATGTCAAGAACATCACAATAACTACCAACATGCTTCGGCCAAATTTCAAAGGGCCAAGTTGCAGGCCAGGCGAAGAAGCTGGAAGGAGAAAACAGAGTCCTTGAACTTTGAAAGAGATACAACGAAACTGTGGAAACTGGTAAAACAACTTAACGATGAGGGTACAGGAAGAAACTCAAAGATTTCACTGTATAAATACGGAAATATCCTCACAGGAAAACAGACAGCTGATCACTTTGCAGACTCCTTTGCTAAAGACAACAACATCGAAGTTAGCCCAGAGAAGCAACAGGAGATTCGTGAGAAACGACAAAACGCAGGACGAGATGGAACCATACCTGAAGTTATGGAGGCGGCAATCACATTCAGAAAACTGGAGCTTGCAATATCAAAATTGAAAATGAGAAAGTCGCCAGGAGTTGATAGTGTGTCCAATGAAATGATTAATAATTTGGGAACCGCAGCAAAAACAAAGCTGCTGCAGATCTTCAATATATGTTGGAACTTGGGCAGAGTTCCACAGACCTGGAGGGAAGCAATCATGATACCACTCCAAAAACCAGGGAAAGACAGTTCCGCGGCCTCCAGCTACAGATAATCAGCCTTACAAGCTGTCTCTGCAAAACAATGGAACGAACATCAACCTCAGGCTGCAGTGGTACCTTGAAAGCGAAAACCTTCTTGTACCACAGCAGGCGGGCTTTAGGCAGTGTTACTCTACCGAAGATCAGGCAACTTACCTTTCCCAAGAGATTGAGGATGCGTTCCAAGATAAGAAACTGGTACTAGCAGCATGGATAGATCTAAGGAAAGCATTTGACAAGGTTTGGAAAGAAGGGCTTTTGAAGAAACTGAGAAATTGCAGAGTGAATGGCAGGATGTACAAATGGGTGGAAGCATACTTGCATAACAGAAGAGCCCGAGTACAACTAGATGGCCTCAAGAGCAAGAAAATTCTACTGCTTCGTGGCATCCCTCAGGGAGGGGTTCTGTCCCCGACACTTTTCCTAGTCTACATCAACGACCTGGTTGCTGAACTACCACATGGAATGAAAGTGGCAATGTACGCTGATGACCTGGTAATATGGTGCACAGATGAGCATGCAACAGTGGCCACCAAACTGCTACATGGGCAAATAGATGGTGTGTCAGCATCAATACAGATAGGAGCAGCACTACGCTCTTCACCCTCTTTCCAAAACAAAAAGCTGGTGTTATCAAGATAAATGGAGAACTCCTGAGAGAAGATAAACAACCCACCTATCTCGGAGTTACATTCGATGATAGACTGACATGGAAGCAACACATCAACAAGGCAGCAACAAAATCCAGGAGGAAGCTAGCCATCCTGAGAAAACTAAGTGGAACTACTGTCGTAAAAATTTTAAATCTGTATGACACCACGCTCAAATTCCCCGCTCAAAAACTAGCTAAAATATTTGAATCTAAAGTTAACTATAGTATTTGAAAATTGTCTAAGAACCCAGTCAAATTTACCGCCCACCAAAATTTATCTAAGAGCATAGTACAAATCTAACAACCAATGAGAGTGCGTATTTTTTTTGGGTAAGGATAAGGAAATCTTTTTAATTGGTAACAATGCCTATTTTGTGTTTTTGACCGAACGAAGATATTTTATTTCTTTACAACTAAAGATAGTTAAACAGAAAGTGATATCTCAAATTATAGCGCTGATATTTCTTAACTCTTAAACATAAATATTCTCTCATAAATAAATTATATTAACTTAGATAAATTGATTTTAGTGATATTTTCTATCAGGGTAATGCCAAATTTAATTACTTAAAAATTACCCCGATTGAAATGCAAAGGAATAACTGAGGGAAAACCATATAGAACGGTAGAGAGTAATTGACCGTTTAATTATCACTTTTGAGAATTAAAATCGGTCCAATAATAACGGTAATATAAAATATTAAAATTTAGTCAGATTATACAAACACGTTCCAATTCGCATCAATAGCTAGTCTCTAAAAATATTTTGGACGATCCTTCCGATTGGACGGGGGTAGGTCTATAAATAGTAACAAGGTACTATGATCTGGCCATTCCATTCAAAAATTTGCGCCAAGCTGACAGAACGAAAAGACAGTATGACCAAAGTTTTGCCGTTTGAACTGACAGCAGTTGTAAGAACCTTTAGACGGCCAGTTCAGCTTGTGCGTGTGGGTGAATATCTTTACTTGAGGGTAAGAAAGATAATTTTATTTGCCTATTTTGTTAATAATTAACCTGTGTATAACCAGCCTATGTGTTCCATATTAATTCGAAAGTGAGACTGCCGGCGGGATGTGTTGTGTCACAATGACCTAAGTAGGAATGTGTGTAGTATTGCAGGCTTGTTCGAAATGAAAAAAATGTGTATAGTGTTTGCAAATAGGGCATAAAATTTACGACAGTAAGTGTTAGTAGTGGTTTAAATTGGTATTTTCTTCTGGAGTGACACACTGTTCCAAGATCATGTGATAAACATATAGGGAAGGTTAGAATGAAGTAATCAATAGGTCACATGCTGTATTGTACTTACCCTGATTATTGTATGGAAGTCAAGCATGGACGAGGGACACTAACATTGAATCCAAACAGAGAAAGAATGATTACATGAAACTGATTGTAGGCAACGGAATTCAAGGTCTTGTGCAACTTGTTAGCACAAATATATGACAAGGGTAAGTTTTAATATTGTTTAGGGGTGAATGGATTGAGGCAGACTTCTACATGGAATGGGTTGTCCTTCTATTCAAGGTTATATCACGAAATTACCTCGTGGCTGCATTCACCTGAGAGGAAGAGTGTGTGGGAGTTGAGAGCTCCGTATACACTTGGAGCCAGACCCCATCTTCGCAGTCAGGAGTCACAAAGTTGGTGATCCTGACAAATGTTTTACAGAACAGCAGCAGCAACATTCTAAAGTTAAGTCCTTTAGGAAGGCAATGTCAGTTTGTCCAAACCATTCACCAAAAAGTATTCAAATAAAACTTACATACCTTTGTAGGATGAAAGTATCAGACCTTCCAAAGTAATCAAGAGACCTTACAGTGTAGTACTAGCAGAAGTATCAATATTATGAACAGGAACTGTGTGTGTAGTTATTCCAGTGACCACTTTTCAAAAATGGAACAGATTTTCCAAAATATTTATTTTATTGTGTAAATAACATTTTCTTGATTTTGAGAATTCCTGACCTAAAAGATTGAGGGTCAGGACAATTAAATTGTACATAAAATTTCATACAGCCTTGCTTAAATAATTTTATTAAAGTTGAAGTTCTGTTTGAAATTAATCATTAATTATATTAAATACATTCCCCTAGACCCGTAGCTAAATCAATTTGGGATCTTAAGAGGTAGCAGTTAGGGACTCAGAGTACATCATCATCATCTTCTCTGAGAAATTACATAGCTTGACCCCACTTTGATGTCTATACACCCTTGCTCTTTTTCAGAGAAGGGGGTATTACTTATAAGACCAGTCTCTTATCTGGCACTATCCTGGTATCCTCTGATACACCTATTTGTCCAGGATAGCCTATATTTTAGTAACATCAAAACCTCTTATGACAACTACATGGGGAGCCAGCGGGAAAATACTTAATAAAGTTTACCAGCAGGGCATACGACCACACCTGGAATATGGTTCAGCTGCGTGGTGTCAAGCATCAAACACCACATTACAAGAGCTAGATAAGGGGCAAAACCAGGCGCTTAGTGTCATCACGGGGGCAATGAAATCAACGCCTATAGTGGAGATGGAGAAAATGGGTAGGATACAAGCACTGAGAGAACGCAGAGACACGAAAGTGCTAACACAGGCAGAAAAGTTCCTCTGTATGCCGAGCCATCCAATGAAGGACAGATTCCAAAACCTAGCAATGGGGCGATTGAAAAGAAGCAGTTTTATCCACCAGGCCAAACGACTTCGTAGACAAACCTTAGACTTGCCTGAAGTTGACAGCCCCCTAAAGTTTGTGCCAGAACAAACGCCTTGGAGAGAGGAGACTGGACTACCAGTATACATCCAGACAGAATTGAAAGGAATATTCGACAAGGATGAACAGAACAGCGTACAACGAAGGACAGTCACTCTCAATTTCCTGGATGTTGAATACCCACAGGACCTCTGGGTCGGAGTATACACGGATGGGTCAGCACAAAATGCAGTAAAGAATGGAGGAGCAGGAGTGTACATAGAATACCCAAACAACACTAGGGATACGGTCGGAGTACCAACGGGGAAATTCTGTAACAACTATGATGCAGAAATCCAGGCAATCAAGGTGGCAACAGAGAAACTGTTGAACACCAATCTCGGTCCACAGCCTGTGGTATTCCTGACAGATGCAAGATCAGCACTTCAAGCACTTCAGTCCAGAAAATTACCAGGTATACAAGCCTTACTGTCTGAACTGTGCAACCAGCGCAAGGTCGCCATGCAGTGGATACCGTCTCACTGTGAAATACCAGGAAACGAGAGAGCAGACCGACTGGCTAAAGAAGGTGCTGCAGACGAGCAACCGGATGTACCAGTTACGTACCATCAGAAGAAAAAGATGATCAAATCAATCAGAAAGCCGCCAACACCAACGCAGGACGACTACCAAGCTATGAACAGATCAGAACAAATTGTCATTCTGCGCCTCAGAACAGGACACAACCGACTCCGCAGCCACATGTATAAAAAATTTAAGATTGGCAATTCAGCCATGTGTACATGTGGACGGGCACCCCAGACTGCAGAGCACATACTTCAAGACTGCCCCGAATATGATATATTGAGGCAAACCCACTGGCCCAGAGAAACAACACTGGAAGCAAAACTATACGGACCTCTGTATGAACTACAAAAGACAGTGAAGTTTATACAAGAAACAACATTGCAGATATAGACAATATATTTCAAGCGAACGAAAGAAGAATGCAGAGACTTATCTTTCAGTACAACGGCTAGAAGCTGGCTTGCGTTCGCAAAGCAATATTCATGTGCGTATGGCGCTGGTAACCGTATCATGTAAAACAAATTGCTTTAGAAATTACCATATTAAGTAAGAGTACATGAATGCTTTGATTCTACCTGCAAGAAGACCAGCTGCACTAGTGGCCCGTGCTCCCTAAGGAGTGAAAAGACAAAAGAAGAAGATGAAAAATGTCATAAGTGTAGACATCATGTAGACCATTTTATCTTATCACAAATCTTTTACAATTGCAGTCTTCTATAATTCAGTTAAACACAACCTTCATTTTCAAAATGACACAAAAGGTGGTCGGGTATATAAGAAACGCGACATCAAAAGAATCTAGCTTGTAAATAATATTATTTATTTGAATATATAGCAAAATTGAAAATAAAATTACACTCAATACCCTAATTATAACCAACTGTTTGGTTGAATGGGGTAGGCTAAGATGGTGGATGAGCGGAGGGAAATGAAGATCGTCTTATGCTAGTACACTCTCCTCCCATTTCTTTAAAAACCCTACTAAGAAAATAACTTGAATAATAGTGTCAATGAAAGTAAATGAATTCGAATACTTAGGATCAATCATCAACAGCTCTGGCGACTGTGCAGTAGAAATTAAAAGAAGACTTGCAATTGCTTCACATAAACTAATACAGATGAAAAACCTATGGCAAGGCACAAGCAAAGAAACAAAGTTACAACTGATCAGAGCATGTATATTTCCAGTAGCAACATACGGCTGCGACACTTGTACACTCAACAAAACAGTTGCAAAAAAGGTTACATCATTCGAAATGAAATGCTACATAAGGATGTTGAGAATACCCTGGACAGAAAAAAAAGACCAACAGAGAAGTACTGCACTCACTAAACGTACAGGAACATTGGCTCCTAAATACCATCGCAATAAGGAAGACGGAATTTTTCGGTCATATAAAAAGACATGATAGTCTGGAAAAAATAGTGATGGAAGGCATGGTCCCTGGAAAAAGGGGAAGGGGTCGACCTAGACGACGGTGGACCCAGGACATCACAGAGAGTCTGAACTTGTCTTTGGCTGATGCAGGTCGACTTGCCCAGAATCGTGATGCGTTCAGAGCAGCTGTAATGGAGACAACGTTCTGGAAAGAATACGTCACATGATGAATAGTGTCAAAGATTGGCTATCGGCATATCTACAAGCAGTATCTCAATTCAGTTATCTATGCTACCTGCTGCAACAGACTTGGAAAAGTTGAAGGCAAACAGCAAAACAAGGCATAATACTGTACAAACAGCATATCATCAACTATTCTTGACGTGCAAAAGAATCGAAAATGGCAGTAGTCGTATCTTGGCAAGGGACACACTCCGAAACATCTGAACATCTTAAAGATGATCAGAGTGTTGCGCTCTACAGTTATAAGATTAAGCAGACAGTGCCCTTTGAATCCAAAGCGCATATGGCCGACACCAGTACCATTCGTGGAAAAATTCTACTGAGATTCAAATAGCCTCAACCTGGCTACTGCTGTCTTTGAAAGCATTCAAGTGGACGTCTGAGGGTGTACGAAGAAGAATCCAAAATTACATAAGCAGTACGTTTTCAAAATGGCCAGATATCATGATATGGTCATGGAGTTGAGACATCAGAAGTTCACAGGTTTTTTTTGTTTTTGTTTTTAATCTTACGCCCGCTATTACTCGATGCGAAATCTCCGGTTAATATGTCTAACCTGAGACTGATTTTACGTGAGTATCCCTTTTTTCCCCTGTACAATGACAGGTGTCCTCTCGCAATTCAAACAGGTACTCGCCGATTTCGGAGGTACCCATTAGAGCTGGGTCGACTCAGGAGCTGTTCGGGTTATTCCAGTTCCTGGTCGACGACACTCCCTCAAATGTTCTCACCAGGGCTCGAATTATTCCAGTCCCAAGTCCCGGTCGACGACACAACATCAACTGTCCTCGCCAGGGCTCGAACCTGGAGCACCCGATCGCCAGCGCAGTGTGGTAACCATTACACCAGCGCGGCTCCCAGTTCACAGTAAAAGTTTTAGTCGTAGAATTAGGTGTAAGAGGTCTCGTGGCCGCCGCCGCAGTATATGATCTCCTGAAACTTAGGGGACTCGGAGGACAGCCAAGAGCAAGGATGCTTTGGCGAATTCCAATAGGCATCTTGTTGGCAGAAACACAATCGATATAGGCTAGGGATCTCAGAACAAGTAACACTTTTAATTTCACAACCGATTCTAGAGGCATACGCCAAAACTAAATACCCAAAACTGAAATAGCAACTAAGGTGGAGCAGATTCAAATACCAGCGGAGGCAGGGGGAAAAATCGACAGAAGAATAACACTTGGAAATGATGACCCGAGTGGGCCCGCCCACTATGAGTGTAATGGAGATTAAAGGGCGGAAATAGTTGTCTGACTGTCAGATCCTGCTAATGATTAGATAACCTTCTATTATAATGTTCTGTTACGTGTCTTTTATATAGTGAATGTTAATATTTAGTGACAGGATGGTTCCTGTGGCCAAGATCACTTCTAGGGTAGTAGATGTACCAGACACCGAAACAAGCCAACATCAATTCGAATTATTTGAGCCACAATGGACGAAGTGGACGGTAGACATTTTTATTAAGACTGTTACACTGCTCCAAATTCAATACAGTTCAGGCCAATATACAATGGCATACAATATGCACACAATGGAAAAAGGCTTGCAGACAATCTCCTCACTTCTGGAGTTTTAGTTTCACGTCTGCCAAACAACCATACCGGCATGACGTCACTTCCTGTATTAATAAAGGACTCCGTATAAAGTAAACAAACAAGGAGCCCTGTCGAGCTACCTAATTATTTTGACACAATCGTTATGAATTTTAATCATAACATTACTCACCCCCCCCTTTGCAAAAATAATGGAAACAAAGTTTTCATTATTCCCGTGGTGTGAGTATAACATCACCAGAGTGAAATATGGTAACATCAAATTTCACTTTAAGTATTAACTAGCATAGAACCCTGGTTTCTGCCATAGGGTAGGCAATTTAACACTTAAAGTGTGGTCCAAGGTTAATACCAAAGCCAATGTCTACTTCGGACAAATTCCTTTTTAACAGCAATGTATGGTCGCCATAACTAATAGTACCCAACATATTAAAAAATGATGGTAGCAATACATGCACTCACATACCTCACACCGTCCAATAACACCTATCAGTCAAGTCCAGTATCAGTTGTCAATTAATTAACTTATTGATCAACAGCAATAATGCAAAGCATTAAAGAATAAACAAATATGTAACAACGTAAGCAGATGAAATGAGGCAGACAATCATATTAGTACAGTGAATGAATGCAACATCGTAAGCTAAAAGATTAAAGTCATGTGTACATCTTAAGTACTGGTCAGAAAAAGTGCATTGTGGGGCCAATAAAAAAAAATGTTATCTTGCACCTAATGAAGTTGTGTGACCAATCATGTAAGAAGACGCTGATGTATGGTGCGAATTGACAATAGTATTGAGAACTCTTAAAATGTTCACTCAATAATGAGTGTGAGAGTATTAATGCCATGTATCTGTCGTGAGAAATTCTAATCCACATATATAAATTAAAACGTAAATGTAAAGCCTAACACATAAATTCAATAAAAGGAAAGAAGAATGGTAAAGAACAGTGCTGTCACAATGACTGTACTCGAAATCCCCCTTGTGTTCTCCTGCGTCTGCAAATTGTAACGTTTCACGTTGATAGTAAAAGCCTTCTGCAACATACACGCGTTTCCCAAACACACTAAAAAGTGTACTCCATTTCTAAGAAAAACCTTGAGATACGCAGTTGACCTAGATTTAAAATTCCATTCATGTCATTTTCTACACTATGTTACCAAAAACAAAAGACAGATGGACTAAAGATAGAACGAAAGGGAGAGGCAGAAAGCAGGAACACAGGCAATACTACCACAGTCGCGCGATACACAATTACTACCATCACGCGTGTAAGGCCACTAGCAATAACTTTTTTTCAGATAGACCGTGATAAAAAACACTACCCATCCGAGAGTTAGGTTTTAAAACTTACAAAATTCTTATTGGGAAACATGACATTATACTGGTTTACGTTTGAAAACATTACAGTACCCAGACAGCACATCTTCGAAGTAAACAGGAGGTAGAAGAAATTGCATATTTTGAACGCAGCCACTTAGCTCTTTTAAATTTGCATATTTGGGTTCCTTAGGACTTGCTGACAAAGAATATGTAAAACGTTACGCAAATAGTCTAGGAATTACCAAATTATAGCCAAAATAAAATAGTGGGGGTGCCTGACAGCATGAAATCATTTCTGCTCATACAATTTTTTTATAACGTGTTTGAAAAACATTACGTTACGGAAATAGCCTACCATGTTAACTCCTATTTGATTGGAGCGCAACAAATGTAAGGCTAAACACGATTAGTCGGACTATAAATACTATCTTTCGTTGTCAGGGGAAACGGGAGTAGGAGTACTTTTTTGAAAAGATGTGTAGACATGGCATGATTGGTTAGATCTGCCAATCTAGTCAGTTCAGAGCGTCTGTTCCTTGCCACATCTTGTAATAAACCTACTAAGAAACAGTGCGTTGAGCACCAGTGTATATTTTTTCTAAATAAAAGCCTGGGACATCGGCAGATCGGAGTTGTGCTATATTCATTGCCATTCAACGTCACTGTGTATTATTTCCATGAATTGTGGGACCGTGGTCTTAAAGTTATTGAGCATCACCTGGTCAGAGCTTTGCTGAATCCAGAGGCGGACAGCATACTCCTTGGTCCATATAGCAACCAGGGAGGTGACTCCAGAACTCATTAAAGTAATCGAGCAGAGGAGTCTTTTACTGCAGTCATCACGAAAGTTAAGAAAGTGTGTCCATGGAGCTCAACATTATGTACCCCCATCTTAAACGGACATTGTAAAATAAAATTAAGAGGGGAATTTAATTGTTTTAATGCCAGGAACTGAGAACATCTCCAATACTAGTTCCAACAGAAACAAACTATTGAAGTCATGATGACTAATGCCAACATAGCTTAAAAAAAAAAAAAACCAGTATTACCTCATATTACTACTACACAACTGACACACATAGGATACTATTAATAATATATGTCACTACAAGATTTATATTGATAAATTCTGTACATATAACTTGTAATTAAAATTGATTGTGTTTCCTGGTTCACTTTGTATTTGAATCAGGACACATCTACATTAATGACAGCACTGAATACATATTGATATTTGAAAATTTATCAGTGACTCATTTAAGATATCCTCATAGAGTGTTATATGTATGTGAGTGTCACAGTGTTGTCAAGTGTGGTGGAATAAATTAAATTGTTTATCTGTCTGTTGTTGTTGTGACTTACACTTCATCATATACATACCCTAGACATTCAACGTAGTCATCACTATATTCCAGAATAATTCTGACTGAGGTAGAAATATGTGGTAGCAAGTAAGGTTATCTATAATACACTACCCTTATTAGATATAGATACCTTCACAGCTGATCTCAGTCAGTACACTAAGTCCCCTATAAATATTTATAACATCCCACTTTACCACATATATTGGGGTCTCGCTCTCGGGATTTTGAATCTCTCCCTATTAAAAATATTGGGGGGTAATTCACCTCAGGGAATAATAAGAATTAAAAGGTATCCTTGGGTGAAAATAAATAAGGTTGAGCTCACAGTGCCTGTGTTGTCCTGAGTTAATTAGTCATAGATAAAATTGTTTAGTTAAATATTTTAGACATTTATCTGTTAGACAATGGCCGACCTGGCAAAATTTCGATCTGCTGCTGTACAGACTGCAAAAGAGTTAGGAATGGACGGGCAAATTATGATTGCTTATGTCACTGCTGAATGTGACAAATATATTGAACGGGAAGAAAGAAGATTAGAAAAAGAGGCCGAAAGAAAATTAGAATCTGAAAGGTTGGCCGAAGAAAGAAGGTTAAAGGCTGAGGCTGAGACTAAGAGGTTGCAGATTGAGGCTGAGACTAAGAAATTAGAGGCAGAAGAAAGGAGACTGGCTGCAGAAAGGGAAGACAAGCGATTAGCTGCAGAGAGGGAGGCAGAAAAGGAGGAGAAGAGATTACAAAGGGAACACGAGTTACGACTAAGGGAGTTTGAGTTTCAAGGCCATGCTCCTGAAAATGGTGCCAGTCCCTTTACCTCTGATGCTACTGCTAGCCAGGGAGCCTCAACCTCAGCTATGAATTTTCATTTAGATCATTTTGTTGAGAAAGACGATGATATTGAGAGCTATCTAAATAGATATGAACTATTAGCTACCACATATGGGTTAGAGAGAGAAAGGTGGAGCTTAAAGTTATCTCAAGGACTTCGTGGGGCAGCTTATGAAGTTTTTGCTAAAATGAGCAGAGGTGATCAGGAAAATTATGACATGCTAAAGCAGGCTCTTTTGTTAAGGTATGAAAAGAACGCAGAATTTTATAGGAAAAAATTTAGGAATGCTAAACTACTGTCAGGTGAAACCTATCACCAGTTCTCTGCACGAATAGAGACATACTTGGAGAAATGGACTTCTCTGGGGAAAACCCAAGATCTTAAGGAAATGATCCTTATAGAACAATTAAGAGAGTCCATGGCTCCAGACCTGAGAAAGTTTCTCATGGAACAAGGTGCAGAGAGGCTGGGTGAGTTGCTAAATGTTGCTGAAAGGTATCAAGCAGCTCAAGCAGAGGTAACAGGTAATAAAAAGAAACAGGTGGATAATTTTAGGGCACCACAGAACTTTAATAAATTTGATCCTAGAGATCAAAACAAAGGTACGCACCAATTTGATAGGCCACGGTATGACAATAAAAATAAAACCCCACAATTCGATGAAAGGAAATATGATGAAAGAAAATCTTTCAACCAAGGGAAAAGGTGGTGTAAAAATTGTCAGATGGACAATCATGACACTGACCGTTGCAGAAGGAAACCTGTGTATATGGCCACCCTTCAGGTCAGGTCGACCTCAAGACAGGAGGAGGATATTATGTTAGATACCACTCCAGAAGAGATGAGGAAGGCACAGGCTGGGGACAAGACCCTCAAGCCTTGTTTCAGGAAATTGTCAACTTGTCATACAACTCCAGGCAAGGGAGATTTTTACATGAAAAACAAGTTGATGTATAGGAAGACTGGAGCTAGATCCAAAGGTCAGGGACAGCTGGTCCTTCCTAAAAGATATAGGACAGAATTAATAAGGAGCCTACATGTGAAACCAGATGGGGACCATGAGAAAATAGGTACCATCATCCAAAAGGTGGCTCACAATTATTATTGGCCAAAGGCAAGATGGGACATTGAGAATTTTGTAGAGAGGTGTAGCATAGCACATGAGGGAACACCCACAAGTGGGAACATTGATCAGGACCTGGACACGCCAAGGGGCAAAATTAGGCCTGACAATAAAAAGAAATATAAATTTGATAAAGTGGACCAAATGGAATGGGAAGCCCCTTTTCACGGACAAGCTTCACTTAACTGTTTTACAATGGCCACTATGCGGAGAGTGCAAAAAGATGTCTTACCCCAGGATAAGCCGAAAATCCCTCAATCGGACTTAAACAAACTGGAGGAAGAGGATGTAGAGAGGAAATCTCTCATCAAGAATTCTAAGTGGGGAGAAAGCCCCAAGAGGAAAATTGGTAGCGGTCGTTTTGTGCATGATAATTCTGGGAAGAAAAATCATCACTATAGCGCTTCTAGTGGAAGAGACCATACCGGTGCATGGACAAATAGGTCCACCAAACTAAAGGTCCATATGTAGCGCTGTTAAGAACGTGGACTGATGAAAAGGCAGAGGAAAATATTACATCTTCATACCAATATGTGAATGAGCTGATCACTCGTTTAAAAACTGGCTGGAAACTTGCCAATGAAAATTTGAAACACGCCAGGAAGAAACATGCTGCCTATTATAACAGGAAGGCGAAAGACAGAGATTTGGCTGTGGGAGAGAAGGTACTGCTTCTTCTCCCCGGTAGTCAGAATAAGTTACAAATTGGATGGCAAGGGCCATATACAGTTCTAGAGAAGGTGTCTAGAACCAATTATAAGATAGATAAGAAGGGGAAAGAAAAAATCTATCATGTGAATCTCCTGAAGAAATATTTGGAAAGAGAAAATCAGGAAGAGACACACTTGTTGACTTTGTCTATCGCCATGGAGATGAAAAAGGAACCACTTACATCATTTGAATATCCATTACATCCCTGTGAGACAGCGGCACAGGTGAAAATCAGTACACATTTAACGAAAACTCAGAAAGGGAGAGTGCAACAGGTTCTAAATAATCATGCAGAGGTGTTAACAGACCGACCTGGGCATACAAACTTATTGGAATATGATATGAAACTGATAGACCCCACACCTGTCTGTATGAAACCATATTCGATTCCGTTTGCTAAGGAGAAAGCTTTGAAGGAAGAGATAGACTATTTGTTGAAGGAAGGAATTATTTCACATAGTGAATCCTCGTATAGTTCCGGTGTTGTACTCTTAAGGAAGCCCTCGGGAGAACATAGACTCTGTATAGATTACAGGAGACTGAATGCTATTACAGAAGGACAGGTGGACCCATTGCCGGATACAAATCAGTTGTTTGCCAGGCTAAATAAAGCTAAATATTTCTCAAGGGTGGATCTGAGTAAAGGCTACTATCAGATTCCAGTAAAACCTGAGATCAGACAAAATTGTTAGATGGAAACATTTCGGAGGAACATAATGAATCCCTGAGTTGCCTCTTTGATTGAGGATATTCCGAATGTTTCATACAGGCTAATAAGAAGATTATGGGATCCACTACGAAAACTCTGCTATCACCAGGTATTTGTTATCTCCTCATAACGTACATTTTGAGGAAAATCTAATGTTCTCTGGACATGTCATTGCGCAGACTCAGAGAAGAGAAATGGTGAATACGGGTTGTGAAGCAGCATTAAGACAAGCAGTCACACTTGCGGCTGTTCAGTACATAACCGAAAAATATTATTGGTTGTAGAGGTCTGCGGCAGATTTCATGAGTAGTGCCTACTCTGAATGGACCCAACTACATAAAACCATGATAACACAACAGCAGAGTAAAGTCAAGTTGACTTACATTTATCTATGTGTATATAGAATAAAGGACTGACATAAGATGTCTGTTTTAAGTGGGGAGGATTTGTCGTGAGAAATTCTAATCCACATATATAAATTAAAACGTAAATGTAAAGCCTAACACATAAATTCAATAAAAGGAAAGAAGAATGGTAAAGAACAGTGCTGTCACAATGACTGTACTCGAAATCCCCCTTGTGTTCTCCTGCGTCTGCAAATTGTAACGTTTCACGTTGATAGTAAAAGCCTTCTGCAACATACACGCGTTTCCCAAACACACTAAAAAGTGTACTCCATTTCTAAGAAAAACCTTGAGATACGCAGTTGACCTAGATTTAAAATTCCATTCATGTCATTTTCTACACTATGTTACCAAAAACAAAAGACAGATGGACTAAAGATAGAACGAAAGGGAGAGGCAGAAAGCAGGAACACAGGCAATACTACCACAGTCGCGCGATACACAATTACTACCATCACGCGTGTAAGGCCACTAGCAATAACTTTTTTTCAGATAGACCGTGATAAAAAACACTACCCATCCGAGAGTTAGGTTTTAAAACTTACAAAATTCTTATTGGGAAACATGACATTATACTGGTTTACGTTTGAAAACATTACAGTACCTAGACAGCACATCTTCGAAGTAAACAGGAGGTAGAAGAAATTGCATATTTTGAACGCAGCCACTTAGCTCTTTTAAATTTGCATATTTGGGTTCCTTAGGACTTGCTGACAAAGAATATGTAAAACGATACGCAAATAGTCTAGGAATTACCAAATTATAGCCAAAATAAAATAGTGGGGGTGCCTGACAGCATGAAATCATTTCTGCTCATACAATTTTTTTATAACGTGTTTGAAAAACATTACGTTACGGAAATAGCCTACCATGTTAACTCCTATTTGATTGGAGCGCAACAAATGTAAGGCTAAACACGATTAGTCGGACTATAAATACTATCTTTCGTTGTCAGGGGAAACGGGAGTAGGAGTACTTTTTTGAAAAGATGTGTAGACATTGCATGATTGGTTAGATCTGCCAATCTAGTCAGTTCAGAGCGTCTGTTCCTTGCCACATCTTGTAATAAACCTACTAAGAAACAGTGCGTTGAGCACCAGTGTATATTTTTTCTAAATAAAAGCCTGGGACATTGGCAGATCGGAGTTGTGCTATATTCATTGCCATTCAACGTCACTGTGTATTATTTCCATGAATTGTGGGACCGTGGTCTTAAAGTTATTGAGCATCACCTGGTCAGAGCTTTGCTGAATCCAGAGGCGGACAGCATACTCCTTGGTCCATATAGCAACCAGTGAGGTGACTCCAGAACTCATTAAAGTAATCGAGCAGAGGAGTCTTTTACTGCAGTCATCACGAAAGTTAAGAAAGTGTGGCCATGGAGCTCAACATTATGTACCCCCATCTTAAACGGACATTGTAAAATAAAATTAAGAGGGGAATTTAATTGTTTTAATGCCAGGAACTGAGAACATCTCCAATACTAGTTCCAACAGAAACAAACTATTGAAGTCATGATGACTAATGCCAACATAGCTTAAAAAAAAAAAAACCAGTATTACCTCATATTACTACTACACAACTGACACACATAGGATACTATTAATAATATATGTCACTACAAGATTTATATTGATAAATTCTGTACATATAACTTGTAATTAAAATTGATTGTGTTTCCTGGTTCACTTTGTATTTTAATCAGGACACATCTACATTAATGACAGCACTGAATACATATTGATATTTGAAAATTTATCAGTGACTCATTTAAGATATCCTCATAGAGTGTTATATGTATGTGAGTGTCACAGTGTTGTCAAGTGTGGTGGAATAAATTAAATTGTTTATCTGTCTGTTGTTGTTGTGACTTACACTTCATCATATACATACCCTAGACATTCAACGTAGTCATCACTATATTCCAGAATAATTCTGACTGAGGTAGAAATATGTGGTAGCAAGTAAGGTTATCTATAATACACTACCCTTATTAGATATAGATACCTTCACAGCTGATCTCAGTCAGTACACTAAGTCCCCTATAAATATTTATAACATCCCACTTTACCACAGTATCAAAGACCGAACCTTATCCTGCGAATTAAAATTAATTAACAGCCAACTAAAGCACTGTAGTAAAAGTCGTAGTGTGATAGTATTATACACACTAGTGAAAAAAAAACAACTGAAGTCCAGCGAAAATATTTATATTCAAGCATAAAGTTCATGTCCATGATTCTCTGCTGCATTATCGTATAAGTTGCTTTATACGTTCACTTTAAGCACGAATATTCAATGTCCTACCAGATAGAGCAAATAAATGGCATGATAGGATTATTATTTTTATGTCCCTTTGACCATGCGAAGCATCCTTGAGTTAAGTCCCTTAATCTTTAGACGCAGTTCCAATAATAGAATAAATCACGATTCTGCATTCAAAATATCCTAATGTCACGTTATTGTTAGATCATCAATGAATATGTGTGTATATGCACATAAACCGAGTATGACAATTGTTAATCATGTCAAAGATATCCACGTAATGAGCTGAGTAAAATGAGGTCCAACTTGAAATGGGCGATATCAGCATTCATCATCATCAGGTGTCGAGTGAACCGATCAATACCTGTAAGTACTGTCAAAAGAGTCATTGAGCGATTTCCTTCAATTTCCGATGAAACAGTTACGATAGTGCTCAGCCTTGGCATTCACCACAGAGTTTTTGTATATTTTATCTTTGCATAGCAGCAATAAATCAGGAAATTACTGTCAGCATCAGCATTGTCGGCAAAATACGTTCATATATAGTGCAATGTTCCATTGGTCAACACGTGAAGAAGTCAGTTAATAGGTTTGCTGTAACCTGACAAGGTATTTGCATTTGCCGTGTTGTTTTGTGACAGTGAGTCTTTTACACAACGTGATAACACATCCGAAACCACGTTTTGACTGCCCTTGATGGCTCGAATGTCATATTCGTAGGGTTGGAGAGCAAGTGATGCTCTGGTAGCCTTCTCATTTCGAAACTTTGCAGTTTTCAGATAGGACAAGGCCCTCTGATCTGTCTCCAAGACAACCTTTGCACCAATGAGGTAGCGTTGTAGTTTAGAAAAACAATATCCCACAGCGAGCAACTCTCGCTCTACGATAGAGTATTTTTGTTCCGTGGGTGTCAATTTACGACTGACATACAGAATTGGATGTAGACAATCATCGAATTCCTGCATAAGTATACCGCCGATTCTCGATCCAGAGGCGTCGACTCTAAGGATAAAAGGAAATCGAGTATCAGGCAATCTTAAAATTGGTGATTTTGAAAAGTTTGCTTTCAATACATTTAATGATACATCACATGAATGTGACCAAACAATCTTATTTGGAGACTTAATAACGAAGACAGAACTGAAGTAATTTCTGAAACGTTAGGTAAGAATTTCTTATAGAATCCTACAATACCTAACAGACTGCGAACCTGTGTTTTTGTCTAAGGAATTTCTAGATTCAAGATCCCAGAGATAGTGGAATCCTCAAGCCTAGGAAACCCGCCTCCTACTTTATGACCAAGAACAGAAATTTCAGTGAATCCTACTTTAGTTTTCGAAGGTCTGGCAGTAAGATGATGGAGACGAAGAGTAGTCAACAAAGACTGAATTCCAAGAACATATTCTTCCCAAGATTGATGGAAAATACAAATATCATCAATATAGGTAATTATGTCATCACGATTAGAGAAAATCTTTCGCATCATACGAACATAAGTCGCAGGAGCGTTATAGAGACCAAAAGACATAAAAGTAAATTGGAACAATCCCAAAGGTGTAGCAAAAGCAGTATAATTATTTTGCTCTGTCCGACAAGGGAACTGGCCAATAACCTTTAGACAAATCAAATTTACTGAAAAACGTAGCAGTAGATAGTTTATTCGATAGAGAAACTAACAAAGTCAGAGGTTCAGCATAGAAAATAGCATTTAAATAGTCAAAGTATAGTCTCAAGATGTGTGCATTCTACATAACAATGACCATTAAAATGCACAACACTTTTAGCCTCATCATAAGTAACAATGGGAATCAAGACCTCCTGTACATGATTAGTGGAAAGAAAAGATTCATGTCCCTGTATAGGAACAAGTATGAAGTTATTATGTTCTGTACATGATGGAACACGACTTGTAGGACCTGAAGAAACAAACAGTATTGTTAAAACCGCCACACAACCCAATGTAGTGACTAGCACATGCCACATGAAATCATGGTATGTCAGCATCTGGAAGAAAAAAGCTGAAGTAATATTAATATCCATGAAGTTCCTTCATGAAAAGGAAGAATCATATAGTAAAAAGACAATGGAAAAAAGGAAAACAAATCCCCAAATATACAGTTTCGACTGAAGAGTATACGACCAAACTAAACTTGACATCCGATTAACCTCGACATCAACAATGCCAGGTATCACATCATCAATGATGGATGTGGTTGGTCCCATATCAGCAGCAACCAGTGATGCACTCGAGTCAAAATAGACATCTGAAGATTCCTCAATAGTTTGGAAATCATCAAGGGACTCCTCAATGATGGGAGGAAGAAATTTTGTATTACCACCATCACCAGCACTCAAAACTGTGTCACTCTGAGTCCGATCATGTGACCGTGCATGCACATGCCTAAGAGCCTGTGCTCTGGTAGTATCAACCCCGGCAGTATATACATGTTGTTGTTGTTCCCACCTCAAAATATCATCATTAGTGCATTCATGAAGACCAGGAATATTTCCTAAAATTATCCCAGCGACTTGTTTTGACAACAGACATACTAGAGTCTTTCCTGTAAAATAAGGGGTACCGAAAAATACTTCAGCAGTTGGATAATATTCCACTGTGCCCCCAAATGTAATGCACTGGACTTCATCGCCTGTGCAATCAGCAGGGTCCACTAATGATCCTCGAACCCCCACAGTGGCGGATCCAGTGTCCCTGAGCACTGAAACAAGTTGGTTGTTCACAAAACCCTTATCGATTACCACTGATCCTGTCCCATTATAAGAGGACATGACTGGCAAAGGATGTCCACACCGGAGTCTAGGAACTCCCTCTGGCTGAAACAAAGAATTACATTTAGAACAATTGGTACAATTGAATAAGTCCACACTACATGCATTTGCATGAGAAACAACATTTGTATTTTGTACTGTATTATTGTCACTTTGATGCACAACTGCAGTGGAACGTTCAGGATTTCTAGAACGTCGAAAGTTATTGTTCTGATGAGAACTCCTGTTGTTGTAATCATTGTCATTGTTTCCATAGAATGACCTTTGGCCTCCATTTGACTGGAAATTATATCCACCTCTGTTCCAATCCCTGTTAGGTCTGAAAGATGATTGTCGAGGTATATATCCATCATCATATGAATGAAAATTTCCTTGAGGTTGTTGTGACCTATTATTAAAATTATACCTCCCTCTGAAAGATCCAGTATTATTATCTCGATTTAATTGAAAATTTATGTCCATGCTATATGATCTTTGTCTGGGTGGGTTGGACATCATAGTTCTAGCTGATGCCACTTGCAATGAATCCTTTATGTTATTCCTGCCAAGATTTCTACTAGGATGTGCAATTTGGCATTGTCGTCCAAGATTTTCTACAGCAGCTAACGTTTCAGGCTTTCTCTCCGGCAAAAAATACAAAAAGTCACCACTGACTGAAGACAGCACTTTGTCCCTTAAAATTAAGTCAGCCAGCCCATCAAACATTTTATCAATTTTTGACAAATCAACCCATCTAGAAAAGCAAAGCTTAATTGATGAAACAAATTAGCAAAATCCTTAGCTGAATCAGGCAACAATGATTTCAGTTTCAATCTGTAACCATTTTCCTCCATTTGATACTTTTTTAGCGATAAAGCCTTCACAGCATCATAATAATTTCTAGTATGATCATCCATGGTGCAGACTGAAGTAAGAGCCTCACCCACTAACAAACTCATCAACCTGCTAGGCCATGTAGCTCTACCAATCTTAAACTCTTGGCAACATGTCTCATATCTATTTAAGAAGCACGAAATATTGTCTATATTAGAATTAAATTTGGGTAAACGTAGTTTAAAGGTAGAGGCATGATCTTTTTTCCAGCATCATCATCTGCTGGATTGGCCTGTTTATGTTGAAATCTCAATTTTTCCAACTCAGTTTCTGCCATTCTTTGAGCATAGGTCAGTTCTGCTTGAGCATGTGCATGTGCCAAATTTTTTTCCTCACGTTTCTGTTGTGCCTTTATTTCTGATTGAGCTGTGCATGTGCCAATTTTTTTTTTCTCAAGAGCTAATTCTTCCTGTCTTTTCTTCTCAGCTAATTCTTCTTCTCTCTTCTCCTTAGCTAATTCTTCTTCTCTCTTCTTATCCTCTCTATCTAAGCGCCTCTGTTCTCTTGCCACGCCTTCTAACCTCTTCATTTCCTTTGCATGCTCATTGTCGTAGATTTTTGATAGGGAAATTAAGACTTGGGTTGGTCCCTTCTGAATAGATTAGAATAAGTGATAGTCACAGTGAGAGGTAGTAATAGAAAATAGATTTCCACGAGTGAGATGGTAGACTGTGATAGAGGCTGTCTCTGAGATCGAGAAATCTTCTCTCTCTCTGCCTATCTTCTACGACAGCTTTAGAGGAGTCAGACAGTCTAAACACATATATATATATTAATATATCTCTATCCACTCACGTGCACGCACATACAAGTGACGACAGTTAGACACACAGATGGGGGAAAACTATAACCCTGATTATATAGATATTATGGGAACGAACTGACCACCACACTGAAATAAATGTAGGTATAGTTTAATTATCATAGTAAACTTACATCACAACATATAAAATACATCAAAAGCATATACACATAGTCATAAAAAATCAAGGAATGCTACAATAGTGATAGACCCGTTTGTATGGTCCTTCCCCTGGATATATATAGCTCACAGTCCCGTTAGAGAAAAGTGATAACCCCAAGGAGTTACAGATGCATATGATTGAGTCTATGGTTTCCCCCTTTTAAGGTATGGACAGACTTGATACTCTACTTTATTCTAGGGGTAAATATTGTTAGCAATAACTTCCATAAAGGAAGTTACAACGTGGGTGACTCAGACAAAGAACATCCTTCAGTCTACTTTCACTCGGTTCTTTCATAAGGGCCCTGATATACTTACAATCGTGCTGTTGTTCGCCTTCTGGCGCAAACTTTGGGACACTCACACACTTTTTATCTGTTTCTGTCGTTTAATGAAGCGGATCCCAGCTCTGCAGATTTGTTTGTTGGTTTCATCAGAATGGATCCAGGGAGCGTCTGCTTTATGCGATAGATATTTCAGACTAAAGTTAGTGTCACTTGATTCACGAGGTAAGGATAAGGCTTAAGCGAGCACACAATGTCAGAACACGAGGCTTCCCTTAATTAGGAAGATGACCGGTGGACAACTTCTCTCAACAGATAATCTTGGTTCACCACACACTTGGTCAAATAATGTCGGAAACGTTAATGTTATTTTCTGTAATTATCCTCGCCACAAGGCAGCATGTACATTACAGTTAGTGTAGAAATATGCACTGGCTCACAGGCCTAGTATAAGCATTTATTCTTTAAAACAATCGTGAGTGGGAATGGTATTCTGTCTATCTCTGAAAGCACACGCCCTGTCAGACAGGTGTTACTTGAAAACCCACGTGGTTAAAGATATAAAATGTTTATGTTTCTCACAGGTATGTCTCTGTACAAAACGCCGGCAAAATTTGGGTTACCCCAGTATTCACTGAATAAAGAAAAACACATATGAAATATTTTACATATTATGTACTCAATATAACTTACATTTAAACTGCAATCGCACAGTTGACTTTCATTTAAAACTTCCCGTGAAATAAGTTATATTTATATAATCAATCGTCATGAATTAGGAATACGTACGTATTCCGTCAACACTCATGAGGCATCTAGCATTATAAGTTAGTTTAGAAAAATTATTCCCGTCTGATTATTTAGCAGTTAAATTAAATTCATTATAGCTACATTGTTGTTTAAGCTAGAAATTATAATTTATTCTGCTTTCCACTGAAACACGTCACTAGAAAAATAATACAGACTATATTTTAATTCTCTCTGCACAAAAGAACTAGTGAAAATGAAATAGGCGATTTAACACCTTAATCACTCACAAAATACTAGATATTATATATAATATTTACCTCCACACAGAACTACAGACTAAACCATGAACTAGAATACTGCAATCTAATGGTAGTCTAGAACTCGGCAAAATGGCCAAGAAACTCAGACTTCGCCAAAACACAGATATTTGATCTAGCACAGCGATCTGTCTACTGCAACATTTTAGGAGTCAGAATGAAAATAAAGTTTAATATTCTGGTTATATCTATTACCAGACAAAGGGGTCCCACTTATTTCGCCAAACGAAATAATCTCCCCTTTTCCGTCTTAAACACCTTACATCAACTATAAGACTACCATGAACTGACACTCGTGCGTCTTCACACCTCATGCTGACCAGGGCCAACAGTGAGTGCCTTGTCAGCTGGGATTTCCAGACAAATGTCTCAAACTGCGCCGAGAAGATGTCGGTTATCGCGCCTCACCTGAGCGCTCAGCCGATGCAACTCGTTGTGGCAGGTGAAAATGCAGACAAAATGTCGCCTATAGGTCTGGCGAAAGCGGATATCCACAGTGTATTTCGTCTGGTGCAGGGAATGCTGTAGACATATGTCTGCTCCTATGTCTGGCCAGACGAATATATTCACAGTTTCGTCCACTGACACCTAATGCAATAGAATGCATTTTAACGCTCTCTTTCTGACACGTTATGTCATAAATGCGTTTACCAGTATGAGAAAGAAAACGGTAAAGTTGAGAATGGGGAAGACACTATTTTTCGTAAACGAATGGATGCGAAAAATACAGGAAAAGGGTAAAGAGTGATAACAAAATAGAGGATACGGGTGGAAGAAAAAAGAAGAGGAAATAGGCAATTTATGATAAATAAACTCTCTGTGACACTCATTGAAAGCAAATGTTTGTAAAGCTTCACCCTCCATACCACATTCTTTACCAATCTTCATAAAATAATCCACTCTAGCCATAATTCACTATTATTGAGCCTCCAAATTGTCCAATAATAATACAAATAATATATATATATTTAAAATGTGAGCAATATTAGCATCAAATATTTCACCACTCAATATCAATCAACTGCATGAAATTATAGATGTTATTTTAGGAGCAAAAACAAAATAGAGATACCAACAAGATTACAGTATAACAGTTGAAAGAGCCAACCGAAGAAAATACTAATGAAAAAAAACCAAGCCAGAAATGTATGAACTGCAGAAAAATGAAAAAAATTTGGCTCAACCACACTTATGACAATACAAGCACAATTTCACAACATATATTACATCTACTAGCAGAGGGATAGCAAGATTAGATAAACAAATTTACAAACAATAATGGAGAATAAACCAAATAAAATACAATTAACCTGACAACAAATACAAAATTACAAAACCTTCACAACTAGACAAATAATGAATCTGGTTAATTCACTCAAGGCAGTAACACACAGCTATGTTCGCCGGCCCCTTAAGTTGACAAAAATCAGATGCAAAAACTAAAGAATGCCTCGAATTCACGACCGTCAATGAGGTATAATGAATTGATAGGTCCCACCAACCAACCCGCCTATCACACAAACATGTAGATACAGATATACATAGAAAATATATAAAAAAGAACCCTGTCAAAAGAGATTCTTCAAGCGTCACACTGCATGAATCAATAAATTTACTTATCTGCTTTTTCATGCAAAAAATCCTCCTGGCATCAGCCTCTGCATCAGGAAACGACTATTCAAATTCGGTGCAGTGAATAGAGTTAGACCTCTAACTCCGGCCTGCAGCCGACCAACACCACCATCTTGAAAAATATTCTGTACATGCAAAAAATGCAGTCCACCGACTTGAAAAATATTTGAGACATCACTGGAAGATACTTTGTTCCAGATCCCGGCTTGAGGCTCCCGTCTTCGGCTGTTACGTGTCTTTTATATAATGAATGTTAATATTTAGTGACATGGTGGTTCCTGTGGCCAAGATCACTTCTAGGGTAGTAGATGTATCAGACATCGAAACAAGCCAACATCAATTCGAATTATTTGAGCCACAATGGACGAACTGGACGGTAAACATTTTTATTAAGACTGTGACGTTGCTCCAAATTCAATACAGTTCAGGCCAATATACAATGGCATATAGTATGCAGTCGTCGATATAACTTTAGGCAGTCCGTTCATGTCTGGAACGTTGTCCTTTTCATTTTTAACATTTTTAATATATATTCACACTCGACATTGAGAAGCTATACTCCTTGTAAATGTAGATAACTAGATACACCTCACAGAAGATCTTGATGTATTAGTAATGAAATAACTCAGTGACAGACACTTAAATTTAGGAGCTCAAACACAAGCGTCCACTCGCCATGACACACTTTTGAAAAAGGCTTGCAGACAATCTCCTCACTTCTGCAGTTTTAGTTTCACGTCTGCCAAACAACCATATCGGCATGACGTCACTTCCTGTATTAATAAATGACTCCGTATAAAATAAACAAACAAGGAGCCCTGTCGAGCTACCTTATACCGACACAATTGTTATGAATTTTAATCATAACATGTTCCGAATAGAGTGTCCTATCATTAAAATATATTTGATCTTAGACACACTAGAGTATGTAGTTGAGCTTGAACTGTTCTTTATAAAACTAATATTTATATCGAATTTGTCCTTTTTTTTATTTCTTTCCTTTTTTTCATAATTTTGCTGTAGCCCTTAAAAAAAAATGCTAAACAAATTAAAATGTTTAAACATAACTCGTTAACATGCTTAAGCATAATTTCCAAAGATTTAATGATGGGACATTTATGCAGCAAAAACTTTAAAAATAATAAAAACAAAGAAGAAAAATAAGACATCTAGAGCATTTTAAAAAAAAACATTAATTGGTCTTCCACTTTGACCTTTTATGGTCGCCTAATCATGTCGTAACTCAAGACTAGCGAACTATCTGTTTTGATGATTTCTCGCTGTTTGTCCTCAAAGTGCTGTCATTGTTCCAAGCTTCTTCTGGTTTCACAACAAAATTCTCCATTACATGACAGCGCTAAACACCACACAGCTGTACGCGAGACTGCCACCAGGGGCCAGCAATTTTTAATGCAATTTCATTGGACAAAATGGATGAAGACAATCTCCCTTAGAAGCCCCTAAAGATCCTAGCCGGAGGAATATTAAGTTCCGAGCTTTACGCAGAAGAATAAGAATTTGGCAAATTACATTTACAGCGAGAGATAAAGAGCTTGCTTCCAATTATGGATGGACAGTTCAGTGCTCTCCTCACCTCAGATGATATCGGATTTCTTGATACACCGGACGTTAATAGTGGATTTTATTTCCCTCTCTGTGGACAGATGGAGGACACCAACGTTCCGAGATCAAGGTTCGAATCTCCGGACGCTGGTTGTATGCCCAGCAGGTAAGAGGGTCACGTTTGCACTTCCATAGTTTTATAGATGTGTAAGTACATGTGAATCTCTACAGCACTGCTAATTTTATTGCTGACAGGGATATCTTACCTGTTATATATAACTTTCTCAAGCAGTAATTTCACCGTATGTTCGATTTAAATGTAAATATTACATCTTCTGTCAACATGTAACAACAAGAAACAATCCATAACAACCTGGACCGGGAATCTAAGAAGTGCTTCAACGAAAAAAAATTAAGCATTACAAAATTAAAAGGAAAAAAAACGGTCAAACTATAACACGGAGTGAACGTCGAAAATTGCACAAAGAAGAGTCCAGCGACCACCTAAAACACAACTTTATGTACACCAGTTACTTTCCTTTATAGGTGATATTATTTGTATTGATCATCATCAATTTATTTATTTTTAAATAGCGAGTTAGGGTGTATATATGTATTATTGTGAATTTTCTATACACCGCTGATCCAAACAAAACTAGACCGATAAGATAGATTTAATTTTCTGAAAGATGCTCTCTCATTGTAAAAGCCATTGTTGTACAATACAGTATATGAACATTTTAGAACCATGGTTGATGGACGTGGAAGCTACACTATCAGTGGTCTGCTGGGACCACCATCCACTCAAGCTTTACCATCAACACCGCCTCCCCATCAGCCTCCACCATCACTTCAGACGCTGATCACACACCAACCGGTGCCACCTCCTCCACCAACAACCGATGGGTATAATAACTACACCACTCCTTTGTATATGACCTCTGCTCGTACTAGTAGCCACAGCAGCAACGTTGGCGGTAGTAAGAACAACAGCGAGGAAGTTACCCGCACCAACAACATCATGAACAACGGGAATAGCGACATAAACAACTACCGTGGAAGTGACAGCCGGGACAACAGCTATGGCAGCCATCTCTTTATCGGTGAGCCTAAACGTGTCTTTAATGTTTTCGTTGTTGTGTTGGCGAATAGTGGAACCAGCAGTTAGACAATAGGACAGCAAATAGAATGTTTATAACAATTGTTATTTTATATACACTGTGCCCCTTATAAGTAAGTCTAGAACAATAGAGCCAAACGTTGAAAACGGCTTGAATTCACAGAAAGGGGTGAAACAACAGTTTTCTGTCGGCTATCTTGTCGCAAACAGGGTTAGGATTAAAGCTAGCGTTAGCGGCTGTGTTTATGTCGAACCCTAACCCGAAATTGATGGAAAGGATATAAGAATACTCAGTAACCTTTATTGGGAGCAAACTGCCACAGTAAGATCTGGAAGGAATTATTCACCATACATAGACATAAAAAGAGGTGTCAGACAAGGTTGTGTGCTGTCCCCCTGCCTATTTAATTTATACACCGAAAAAATTTTCAAACAGATACAGGAAATACCAGGACTGAACATCAGTGGAAGGTCAATAAACAACCTTAGATATGCAGATGATACCGTGTTGTTAGCTGAAAGCGAACAGGAGTTACAAGAACTAGTGAAACAAGTGAACAGTATAAGTCTTGAATATGGACTCGACATTAATATTGAGAAAACAAAAACTATGATAATTAGCAAAACAGACGATAAACCCACATTAAAGATAAGCGTAAATGGGAAAATCCTGGAACAAGTCAAGAGCTACGTATATCTTGGTCATATAATAACAGAAGATGGCAGATGTGAAATAGAAATCAAGAAGAGAATAGGAATGGCCAAAGCTACATTCAACAACATGAAACATATACTGACATCCAAACAGTTATCTCACAAATTAAAACTGAGAATCATAAAGTGTTATATATATTCTGCATTTCTGTATGGTGCAGAAACATGGACGATGAATAAGCATTTGGAAGAAAGAATTGAGGCTCTTGAAATGTGGATATATAGAAGAATGGGGCGTATCTCATGGAAAGAGATGAAAACAAATAAGGAGGTCCTAGAAAATCTAGGTATGAAAAGAGAACTAATGAGGGAGGTCAAAGTTCGGCAGCTAAAATACTTTGGCCACATAAAAAGACATAACACCTTGCAGAAGACCATAACAGAAGGGAGAGTTGAAGGCAAACGTGCAAGGGGAAGACAGCGCTATAAGTGGGAAGATAACATCAAAAGATGGACAGGAAAGAGTCTATCAGAGTGCACCACCAAGACAAGAGACAGAAGACGTTGGAGATCCATTACAGCCAACCTTCGTTGTGGAGATGGCAACTGATGATGATGATGATGAACCCGAAATGCGAATGCTAAACCCCTAACTGTATTCTTTTTATACAAACATTTAATCATCATTTTCCTTTTTGGGACCAAAAGATGCAGCAATAGAGAATGCAGTCAGCGACCCATAGCTTGACTGCTTGCCATCAGGGTCAGCGAATTAGAGCTGACCAAGACCGTACTCCACCTCCACGTGGTGGTCCTGGAAACAGTCTGCAGCAGTGCAGTCTGGCTGAGCGAGTACGGATCGCAGAGGGAAGGCAAACCCGGTCCCTAAAAAATGCCGTGCTGAAGTCGGATGTGTCGACCGAAAGGTGCAGATATCACAGCTACGGCGTAAACAGACATAACGCAACCACCGTCCTTTTCAGGGCGAACGAGGAAGAAGAAGAAGATTTTCCTTTTAGCTCAGTATAGATTATGCAGCAGCAAGTACAACTACCCTCCTTGCAGGAAGCCTGTACAAAGAATTTACATGCTCTTGGCAGCAGTGTTTCTCTAGCAATTTATTTACATGATAATGATGCCAACCCTATACCACGCTACCATTAACCTTAACCCTAACCCTGTTTGCAATAACATTACCACAAAAGGCCGACCGCGCAGTAAACTGTAAATCAACCAACAATAAGTCCTTTCTTTTGCTACCACCGGTATGATTGAAATCAGAAATAACAGCACGTTTTTATTTCCTGTCACAATACCTCACACTTTCACAGTAAAAATAGTACTAAACATGCTTTTAATATTACGTCCCCTTAGTGCAGCTGTATTCCATCTTGACTTTTGGCCAAAACTGACCTGTGATCATAAATCAACATCTTATAGTTTAATCTATCATCCCTCACATTATCTTAGTTTGAATCATCATGCAAAATTTCGTTTTAATGTGATATATCCTTCTTTTCAGCTAGCACTCCAAAAACTTTAAATGTGTTTTTTATCAAAACTAGCTGAAGTTGAGATGGAATAAGGCAATACTAATTTATAACAACCAACGGGCTGATCACCCGTTTGCCAGTCACTTCGATTACGGAAACAACAGCAAATGGATTGATTTGCCGTTGCCCTAAAGACGCCAATAGGCGTGATGGGAAACAATGGCAAAGAAAACCTATCTGCTGTTGCCCTAAGACGCCACTAGGCGTAATGGCCACTGACTGCTTTGACGGTCGGTGGCTAAGGACGGAAGAAGAAGAAGAATTTATAACACATAAGAAAGGAAAACCCGAGGCCTGTAAACAGTAAATAAATATTAGACAAACATAAAGATATGTTTTCAGGCACTCGTAAGAAATAAAGATAGCGGCTAAAGATAGTACTTTAATATTAATTTAGCTAGGGCAGTATTTGAGGTTTTTGTCACCCTGGATCAGAACTGAAATGCCACCGTCACCTCAACATCCTCTCCCACTTGCAAACCAGCAAGACTTCCCGTTTTAATTAATTCTCGTTCTCTGGGTAAATGACAGATCACAAACGTAAGGGCTTCCTCCGAGCTCGGAGTTCAGAGAAAGAAGTGATTATGTCACCATAGTCCACTGATTACAACAGTTAGATTCAAAACAAAAGGAACGCCAATGCTTGGATTAGATCTAGTGATACCACTGAACAATGATAAATAGCTATTCCATGTAACGCAGAGAAGCTTCTTTTAGTACAGTATTTCACAAAGTAGAATACGCTTTCCCCCGAGGCTACCCGAAAGTCGTTCAAGGGGTACGCGGCAGAATTTATTTTTTATTCTGTCCAATTTTTAATTGTTTTTAACTGCGAAAAACATTATATTCAAATGTAATGTATGAGAGGGGTGTTTCTATCATATTCCTCAGACCTAAAGGTCTTATATATTTATATGCGCCCTAATATAACTGACTAGGTTGAACGGGACGAATTTTTTTTTTTTTAAATGAGAGGGGTACGCCTATAAGCCTAAACTCTCATAAATGGGTACGCGACTATTGTAGTTTGGGAAATCCTGTTTTAGTAGAACAGTTTGATTCGGGTGTGCACACATTTACTAACCTGCAGCTAGCACAGTTTTTTTTTTTTTTCAATCTTATAACTTGCCACCCCAGGTTATATGCAACTTGTGCAATAATAGTTGTAATAATAGTAACCGCTCCAGCAGCTGTGTTCGTATGTAATAAAACATTCAAATAAATTATCTTCCACTTGTTTCTGTTAAACCTAGTGGAATATAAACTCCCTGTTACCTTAGCAATATTAACGCACACTGCCTACTTGACAGATCTGTCGCAGTTGGGTTCCTTATGGAAAGCTTTTCCTTGTCTCCGGGACCCAAAGATGCAGCAATAAAGAATGCAGTCAGCAACCCATAGCTTGACTGCTCGCGTCAGGGTCAGCGAACCAGAGCTGACCAAGACCCTACTCCACCTCCAAGTGGTGGTCCTGGAAACAGGCTGCATCACTGCAGTCTGGCTGAGAGAGTAGGGATCGAAGAGGGAAGGCTAACCCGGTCTCAAAAAATGCCGTGCGAAAGTCGGATGTGTCGGCCGAAAGGCGCAAATATCGCAGCTTCGCTGTAAACGGGCACAACGCAACCAACGTCCTTTTCAGGACGAACGAGGAAGAAGAAGAAGATTCCTTGTCTCCCACCGGAAAAGCAGACGTATTAAAACACTTTACTATTGAGTAACCATATCAGTGTGTGATGATAATAGTATAAAGAGTAAGGTAAAAATAGTCCCTTAGCACATATTGCCGCAGGAGAGTGAAGTGTCAGAGACTTCACATATACTACGTCTCAGCCTTATGAGATTGAGTGATCATTTCCTTCTTCGCTGCCTTTGCCTTCCTTAACTCACGAGTAGAAAATCAGGTATCCATTTACAACCGGATAGGCTGGAGCGTAACGCCACCTGGGTTTGAAACCGTTTAGTAGCATCAGTAATTACAGCAGCAACATTATTATTATTATTATTAACAGTTGTAATCGTATTAGTAATAGTACTAGCAGTAGTAATTGTAGTAGTAACAGCAGTAGTAATAGTAATAGCTGCAGTAGTAATAGTAGTAGCAGCAGTTATAGTAATAGTAGTAGCAGCAGTAGTAATAGTAGTAGCAGCAGCAGTAGTAATAGTAATAGTAGTAGCAGCAGTAGTAATAGTAGTAGCAACAGTAGTAATAGTAATAGTAGTAGCAGCAGTAGTAATAGTAGTAGCAGCAGAAGTAATAGTAGTAGCAGCAGTAGTAAAAATAATAGTAGTAGCAGCAGTAGTAATAGTAGTAGCAGCAGTAGTAAAAGTAATAGTAATAGCAGCAGTAGTAATAGTAGTAGCAACAGTAGTAATAGTAATAGTAGTAGCAGCAGTAGTAAAAGTAATAGTAGTAGCAGCAGTAGTAAAAGTAATAGTAGTAGCAGCAGTAGTAATAGTAGTAGTAGTAGTAGTAGTAGTAGTAGTAGTAGTAGTAGTAGTAGTAGTAGTAGTAGTAGTAGTAGTAGTAGTAGTAGTAGTAGTAATAGTAATAGTAGTAGCAGCAGTAGTAATAGTAGAAGCAGCAGTAGTAATAGTAGTAGCAGCAGTAGTAATAGTAGTAGCAACAGTAGTAATAGTAGTAGCAGCAGCAGCAGAAGTAATAGCAGTAGTAGTAGTAGTAATATTAACAATCCTGACATCATAAACAGAAGTACAGTATTCACAATAAGAGAAACAGAAGTAGTAGTACTAGTAGTAGTAGTAATATCAACAATAATGACAACATAAAGAGGAGTATTCACAATAAGAGCAATAGAGGTAATGATAGTAGTAGTGGTGGTAGTAGTAGTAGTAGCAGTAGTAGTAATGGTAGTAGTAGTAGTAGTAATGGTAGTAGTAGTAGTAGTAATAGTAGTAGTAACCTATAAAGTGACAAATGTCGAGGTGTTGTCACGTGCTGGCCTTCAAAGTATGTATACGCTGCTTAGACAGCGCAGACTTCGCTGGCTTGGCCATGTTCGCCGCATGGAAGATGGTCGCATCCCAAAAGATATCTTCTACGGACAATTAGCAGATGGCAAGAGAACAGTTGGGCGACCACAGCTGAGGTTCAAAGATGTGTGCAAGAGAGATATGAGGGCACTGGACATGGATCCAGCAACATGGGAGGATGAAGCTGCCGATCGCACTAAGTGGCGATGCTATTTACGGCACCACCTCAGATTGGGCGAAGAGAGGCTCACACAAGAAGCAGAGGTGAGGAGAAAACGTCGAAAGGAGCACCAGGAAAGTAGGCAGATGAGGGCTGCCACCTCAGGGGCGCATTCCCATAGTCAGTTATGACTGAAGGGGCTATTATTATTATTATTATTAGTAGTAGTAGTAGTAGCGGTGGTAGTAGTAGTAGTAGCGGTGGTAGTAGTAGTAGTAGCGGTGGTAGTAGTAGTAGTAGCGGTAGTAGTAGTAGTAGTAGTAGTAGTAGTAGTAGTAGTAGTAGTAGTAGTAGTAGTAGTAATTGTAGTAGTAGTAGTAATGGTAGTAGTAGTAGTAGTAGTAGTAGTAGTAGTAGTAGTAGTAGTAGTAGTAGTAGTAGTAGTAGTAGTAGTAGTAATTGTAGTAGTAGTAGTAGTAGTAGTAGTAGTAGTAGTAGTAGTAGTAGTAGTAGTAGTAGTAGTAGTAGTAGTAACAGTAGTAGTAATAATGGTAGTAGTAGTAGTAATGGTAGTAGTAGAAGTAGTAGTAGTAATGGTAGTAGTAGTAGTAGAAGTAGTAATGGTGGTAGTACTAGTAGTAGTACTAGTAGTAGTAGTAGTAGTAGTAGTAGTAGTAGTAGTAGTAGTAGTAGTAGTAGTAGTAGTAGTAGTAGTAGTAGTAGTAGTAGTAGTAGTAGTAGTAGTAGTAGTAGTAGTAGTAACATTAACAATACTGACGTCATAAACAGAAGTATTAGAAATAAGAGCAACAGAAGTAGCACCAGTAATAGTACTGCAGCAGTATTTATTGTGGTAGTAGGAGAGGCCGAGCGCCGAGTGGCAGTGGGATTAGAGAGCTTACTTCTCGAGGAAACCTACTTCAGAACATGGTAGCGCCACGTTCAAGTCTAAAGGTAATGGTAGTACCATAGCAGATATTGCCGTAGCGGAGTGAAGTTAACTCAAGAACAAAGTCAGGTATCCATTTACAGCTGGGTAGACTGTCGCGTGTTGATACCATGAATCGAATCCGGCACCTTTCCCGCGATAGACCAGCTCTCTAACTACTCATTTGAAAACGGGTATATGACTCCGTTCTAAACTTTAAGGAATGAGACCGGTCACTAGTCAATCCGAGAGATCAGATAAGGCCAGGGCCATTTCAAATTGAGAGATCGTCTCATTCTTTGGGAGGCGGGGTAAACAACAAGAGAACTGGCACAGTATATAAAGTAATGTAAATATACACCATACATGTATATAACCTAAAATACATCAACCTTCACATTTTTCAGATTACTACTACGCCAAGCAAGAGTTTCAACGGCCCAGAACTCCTCCCTTGCAGTCTTCTGCTTCCGCGACTTCTAATTCTTCATCATCGTCTGCGTCTTCACCATCGTTATCGTCGACTCGCGGACAGAATGATGAAGGTGATGCCTCTGACCGTCACAAAACTGACAACATGAAGTTCGAGTTCGAAGAAAAATTTTCCGGTGGGTAGCTCGATGACAAGTAGAAAATACCTGTTAGAGGCATTACATTTAATATTATAAAATTCAAGTATAACGCTGTCAAATAGCGCCCCGCTGCCAGAGCGCTAAACACCGATGATTTCATGAGACTCTGCATTTTTAAAACAAGCTAACTCACAAGTGAATGAAGGTACGGTTTATTTGCATCATAATTGTTAATTAGATCTGAAAACAGGTAGTTGCATACTTATTTTGTCTAAGTAATAATTGGAGATAGTTAGTAAAATGTTATATAATTGCACATATTCATTAATGTTTATTGAGGTCTCATTGTTTCCCATAGCAATGGCAAATGATGAGAATAAACTCTCGTACATTTTTACACATACACCCTTACATACACACAAACACAAATAAAGAAACAAACAAAAGTGTGTGTGTGTGGGGGGGAGGGGGCAAAACTTACATTTTTCTTTCGGCGAGAGTGCCGGAGGGCGCCATCATTGCCAAGGGAAGAATGGGTTCTTTGAAACTTTCACATAAAGAAAACAGAAATTGACTAGATAATGAATAGCACGTTGGAAAGCTTGAAAACAAAATTAAATAAACTCTGGCACGACTGCAAAAAGAACTTCAAAATCACAGTACTTCTCAGGTTGACAATTTAACTAAACAAAGGGGATCTTACGTTGCATTACTGTGCAACTATGATAGTAATCTGTAAATTTTGTCAATCCTAAAAATTCTCTCAGAGAAACGTCTAAAGATCGCAAACTTACAGGCTGGTGGGACAAAGGAAAGGTCCGTATAGAAGAAAGGGCGTTAGGTTATCAATCAACCAATTAATCAATCAATCAAAACCCTTCAGCTCCCCGAGGAGCATAGGCCTTAAACATAAACATGTCAAGTATATAAGCTCAAGTTCTTTCCATGTCTTCCTAATAATTTTCACTTCTGCCTCCAGTTCTCTTCTCCGTGTGTTTTTGATCTACTCTGCCTGTCTTATCCAAGGTGTTCCAGAACAAGGACTACCTTGTAATGCTATCAACAGGTTTCCTCAGTGTGTGTCCTATCCGTCGCCAGCGTCTTCTCCTCATCTCTTGTTCCACTGGCACGTGTCTGGTTATTGCATACGTGCCACATTAGTGCTGTGGTCATACCATCGTAATCCTTCTATGCTACACAAACATCCATTTACGAAAGTCTGTAACTTTTTGGTTGTTGTTTTTGTTGTTCTTCGTGCTTCAGAGCCATACAATAGAATTGACTTGACATTTGGCTTTAGGTTAATCACCCTATTTATGCCATCTTATGACAAAGTCAAACAACAAGCATCATCGGCACTTATGAAAGAATATTAGCTCAATGCCCATTGCTTCCCTTGGTGCTTAGTTAACGTTTTTCTACATCTTACAACACATAGAAGGAAATATGTAGCGGAAAAAGGAGAGAACAAGAAGCAGGTAAAGCAGTTCTGTTGTTAATGTTCACAGTCAGTTCTGTTGTTAATGTTCACAGTCAGTTCTGTTGTTAATGTTGACAGTCAGTTCTGTTATAATGTTCACAGTCAGTTCTGTTGTTAATGTTCACAGTCAGTTCTGTTGTTAATATTGACAGTCAGTTCTGTTGTTAATGTTCACAGTCAGTTCTGTTGTTAATGTTCACAGTCAGTTCTGTTGTTAATGTTGACAGTCAGTTCTGTTGTTAATGTTCACAGTCAGTTCTGTTGTTAATGTTCACAGTCAATTCTGTTGTTAATGTTCACAGTCAGTTTTGTTGTTAATGTTCACAGTCAGTTCTGGCCAGTGCGTTATTATGTCCCTGATCAAACTACAGTTATCCTCATTCTATGACGTTGTCCGACGTGTTTCGTCATCTAAATATGGAACATCTCAGTCGACTTTTCGTCAACGCATGTAATGGAAGTATGTGTAGGCTTGAATTTCTTTGCAGTCGACTTTCGTCGGTGAATGGCATGTGGTACATCGCGATGAAGCATCCAACAATAATCGACAAGCATGGTCACACTCCACCGTCCTTGATAACGTGACTCCATTACGGCGATATCTTGATGGAATCATTCTCCATGTTCATCGCTGACTTCGCCAAGGTTGTCAGGGAAAAAGTTAAGATGCGAATCGAGCAAATGGATTTTGAGGGACATGTTACAGCCCATAATTATGTATGCATCTATGCACTGCTTAACAATATGCACATAGTCGACAGATTTGTGATTTTCCAGAAAGTTATCGACGATCGATTTGAATGCCATCCATGCGCGAAGTTCCCTACCATGTAACAAGTTCTCGAATTGTTTGTCTGCAATAACTTTCCTAATCTGAGGTCCTACAAAGATACCTTCCTTTATCTTTGCATCGCTAACTTGCGGAAACTTTTCTCGAAGATAAGTGAAAGCTTTGCTCGCTTTATCTAACGCTTTTACAAAATTCTTCATGAGCCCCAACTTTATATGTAACAGTGGTAAAATGAAGGTGTCTTTGTTAACTAATGGCTCGCGTATTACATTTTTATGCCCGAGCTTCATACGATCCCGGATAGGCCACACCTTTCTTGCATAATGTTCCTGTCTGTTGCGGCTGTCCCATTCACATCGGAAGCAACAAAATTTAGTATACCCAGTCTGCATGCCCGTGAGAATTGCAATGACCTTTAGGTCTCCACAAATCCGCCATTGGTAGTCATTGTACTTTATTTTTTCCAAACGTATAGCCATATTGTCATAAGTTTCTTTCATATGAACAGAGTAGGCGACTGGAATTGATGAAAAAAAATTTATGTTATGCAATGACACGGCTTTTAGACTAGTCTTGGAAGAATCGATGAAAAATCGCCATTCGTTGACTATGTGCTCATGACCGTTTACATCTTTGCAATAGCAAATGTCATCATCCATCTCAAAGTATTGAACAAGTTCTCTGTGTCTATGACAAAATTTAGATATCGGAGTATTGGGCGCTGAAAGATTCGCTTCTTTGAGTCGTGAACCGAGTAATTCCGCTTGTCCTTTGGTAAGAGCGAGATCACGTATTAGATCTGAAAGTTCTGAATGGTTAATTAAGTAAACACCATCATTCACCGGTATGTAATCTGAGTCAGAATTAGTTTCTAAAGCAGGTAAACTATCACTTTCTGATGGTTCATTTATGTCCAACGGATATTGTTCTGGTGGTACTTGGATCGGACACGTGATTGGATCATGAGGCACTGGTTTCGAAACCGATTCAATATTTGGATAAACCACATACTTTCTAGTTTTAAAAGTGAAACCATGGATATTTGTCAAGCAGAAGTAACAATCAGTAGTGTGATTTGTATGTTCACGCCATATTACTGGCACGCCAAAAGGCATCGACTTATGCTTCGGCGATTTTCGTAACCAACCTGCCAATGTATCAAACAAACCGCAGTTGGCTTCCAAGATTTATTTGCATCATCAACTTTCGAATCGAAATAAAGTTCATATGCTATCTTTAGTAATGGTGTAAAGTTTTTCTGGTCAACACGATCGGTAAAATATCCGCACACGTAACAGAACAGATCAGCCGAATTTCTACAACTTCTAGAAGCCATATTTTGCTCAGAATGATTTCAAAATACAGTAACTATTTGAAAAATCGCGTAACATATGTCATGCATCTTTTAGCAGTATAAAAAGTAGAATTATGTTGCTTTTTATTAATTTTTAATAAGTTATATAGTAAAAATGAAACGGAGCAAATAACGGTTTCCCAAAAATATATTTATTCACAAATATCTTAAGAACCCGACGTGATAGAGATAAACGGATTTCAGATTTGAAATCAGCGCAAGAAACTGACCTAAGAACACTTATTCTTATATAAGAAAGAAAAATGTTGTTTGTCAGTGTAATCATTGTTTACTACGGGCATGCAATTGTCTGATTAATTTGAACGAATGATACCCGTGCTATGTAAGCTGCTTTATTTTATTAAAACGTATACAACAAATTTTCGTTCAACTGTCTATTATTTAAGGCAACGACAGTGTTTTATTAAAACGTTTCTTCTTGGTATATTTCAAATAATGTATTGCTTGGAATACAGAGTTTATTGCTGGCCATAACAGGCTTGGAAAGTCTCAGAAATACGTTATTTGATGTAGTGAGTATATTGCTGACAGTAATAAGATTGGTATAAATTAAATAACTTATTATTGAACCAGTTAATTTATTGTTGTGACCAAGAGGCATGTATTAAATAGTGAGTTTATTTCTGACATTTATAGGCTTCGAATATTTCAAATAATGTTCAATTCATAACCCTCCACTCCCAAAGGAGCATAGGCCTTCAACAAACACATGCCAAGTCCTCCTATCACGTGCCATCATCTCAAGTTCTTTCCCCGTTCTCCTCATCATCTTCACCTCTGTCTCCAGCTCTCTTCTCCATGTGCTTCTTGGTCTACCTCTGCCTCTCTTGCCCTGGGGGTTCCAGAACAAGGACTGCCTTGTAATGCTATCAACAGGTTTCCTCAGTGTTGTGTCCTATCCATCGCCATCGTCTTCTTCTTATCTCTTGTTCCACTTGCACTTGTCTAGTTCTTGTCATCAGTTCCACGTTGGTAACCTTGTCATACCATTTTAATCCCTCTATTCTACGCAAGCATCCATTTATGAAAGTCTGTAGCTTTTTGGTTGTTGTCTTTGTTATTCTCCATGTCTCAGAGCCATACAATAGGACTGACTTCACATTTGAGTTGAAGATTCCTATTTTCGTATTGGATCCGATTTCTCTTGATCTCCATATATTTCCCAATGCAATGAAAGCTCATCTTGCTTTTTGTATTCTAAGTTTGATATCCCTGTCTGTCCCTCCAACTTTGTCTATATTGCTGCCAAGATATGTGTACAATTCTACATCTTGTATTAGTGTTTCTTCAAATTCAACCCTGTTATCATTACCTGCATTTATTCTCATTATGTTTGTCTTTTCCCTGTGTATTTTCAGACCCAATTGCTGTGACCTCTCATCGAGTGTTTTCAATTTGTCCTGCATCTGATTACGGTTATGGGACAGAAGAGCCAAGTCATCAGCAAAATCCAGATCATCCAACTGCTTAGTCACTGGATTCCATTTCTGTTGTGTGTTGTCGATGATCTCATTACCCAGTCTATTGCTAGTAAGAAAAGAATTGGAGACAAGAGACATCCCTGTCGCACTCCTGTCTTTATCCCAAAGGGTTCTGTAAGCTGTTCTTCATGAAGAACTCTGCATGGCATGTCTTCATATGTTTTCTTTATTAAATTAATGATCTTCAGGGGAACTCCATAATTCCTCATCAATTTCCAAAGTGATTCTCTGTCTACACTGTCAAATGCCTTTTCGTAGTCACAAATCCGATGTATAGTGGTGAATTCCATTCCAGACTTTGTTCAACTATTATTCTCAAAGTGGCTATCTGGTCTGTACATGGTCTGTTTTGTCGAAAACCTGCTTGTTCATCTCTCAGTTTCTTGTCTATGGACTCTTTTAATCTCTCAAAGATAATCGTGTTTAATACTTTTCCTGTCACTGATAGTAACATTATTCCTCTATAATTTGTGCACTCTTGTAAATTTCCCTTCTTAGGCAACTTAACCAGATATCCTTCCTTCCATTCTGCTGGTATCTCTTCCTTTTCCCAGACTTTACCAAGTAATTTATATAACATCTCTGTAGCAGTGTCGATATCTGCTTTGATAGCCTCTGCTGGAATGCCATCAGGTCCAGACGCTTTTCCATCTTAGAAGCTTTATGGCTTTCTTTATTTCTTCCTTCGTTGGTCTTTCACCGTTAATTTGTAGCTCTGCTTCTGCTGGCTGGATGTCCGGGGGTTTTGTGGGGCTGGTCTATTGAGAAGGTCCTCAAAATATTCTGTCCACCTCTTCATTTGCTCTTGTATATTGCTGAGCAGTTTTCCATTCTTGTCTTTTATGAGGCAACTTGTTTGCTTGTATTTCCCTGTTAGCTTCTTTGTGCTGCTATACAGTTCTCTCATATTTCCTTTGGCCGCAGCATCTTCTGCCTCTCTTGCTAACTCCTCAATATACTTCCACTTGTCTCTTTTGATACTTTTTTTTACTTCTTTGTTTGCTTCTGTGTACACTTCTTGAGCCTTGGCTTTGGAACTTCTGGTTTTGCTTGTGTTTAAATCTGCTTTCTTGTTTTTTCTGTCTTTTATCTTATTGATGGTTTCTGTTGTTATCCATGCTTTTTGTTGTCGTTCGCTTTTCCCCAGTATTTCTTCACATGTCTCATTCCATACCGTTTTGATTTGCTGCCAATAGTCTTCTGTATTCCCTACATCTTCCAGCTGTTGGAGCACTTAGAATTTGTTAGATATTGTGACCGCAAATTTGTCTCTTGTTTCTTTATTTCTTAGATGTCCTACATTAAATTGTTGTCTATAATTCTGCATTGTTGCATATCTCTTGAGTTTCATTTTTACTTTGGCTATCAGAAGGTGGTGATCTGATGCCACATCTGCTCCTCTATATACCTTTACATCCTGCAATGATGATCTAAACTTCTTGTTTATGCATATATGATCAATCTGATTTTCTGTTCTATGGTCTGGTGATATCCATGTTGCCTTGTGTATTCTCTTATGTGGAAACATGCTTCCTCCTACAGCCAGTTGATTTGAAGCACAGAAGTTTGAGAATAGTTCCCCATTTTCATTCATTATTCCTAGCCCATGTTTTCCCATGACTTCTTCAAAGCCGGTGTTGACTGTACCTATCTTTGCATTCATGTCACCCATCAAAATTGTGATGTCTCTTCTTTTTACTTTTTCCATAATTTCCTGTAGTCTAGTATAAAATGCTTCTTTCACAGACTCTTCTTTGTCATTAGTTGGTGCATAACATTGGATGACATTTACATTTATTTTCTTTTTAGCTGTTTTAAAAAATGGCTGTTATTATTCTGGGTCCAAGAGCTTCCCATTCAATGAGTGCTTTCTGTGCTTCTTTAGATATCAAGGAGCTACCCCTTCACTGTGGTGTGAACTTTCGTCTTCATGTCCTGAGGACAGCACCAATTCACCTGTGATGAGTTTCTTCTTGTCTACCCCCTTCCACTTTGTTTCACACATTCCCAAAACCTCGATTTTATATTCCGTCATTTCTGCTGCTACTTGTGCCACTTTCCCTTGTTCGTTTAATGTCCGAACATTCCAGGTGCCAAATCTGGAAGTTCTCCTAAAAGAAAGAAGGTTAGTCAGTAACACAGACTCCTTTCGGCGTTCTCTGTGTTGCATCATACGCCTCCCTGCGAGAGGACCTTCCCCTGTCTTGGATGGCTGTGTTTTATTTTCTTTAATTGACTTGTCCATGTTTGTTGAAGTTTTTTGTGGTTTAAATTTTTTACAGGATGGGGTAACCAGCCCCCATGCCCAACCCTCCTTAGTCACTTCCTACGACATGCATGGAAGGGAACAGTGTTACTATTCTTTGCTCCCCTTTCAGGCCCCAGTAACACAATAATGTATTCAAGTTTATAGCTGAGAATTATTAACCCTCTTCAGTCATAACTGACTATGCGAATTATTAACCCCCTTCAGTCATAACTGACTATGAGAATTATTAACCCCCTTCAGTCATAACTGACTATGAGAATTATTAACCCCCTTCAGTCATAACTGACTATGAGAATTATTAACCCCCTTCAGTCATAACTGACTATGAGAATGATGCGCCCTTGAGTTGATAGCTCTCAGCTGTTTAATTTTTTTTTTCCGTTCCTTTCGACGTGTTTTTTTCTCTTCTGCTTGTTGTAAGAGCTTCTTTTCGCCAAATCTGAGGTTGCACTGTAGAGAGCATCGCCACTTGGTTTAGCCGGCAGCTTCATCCTCCCAGGCTGCTGGATTTATGTCCTATGCCTTCATGTCTCTCTCTTACATTTCTTTCAACCTCATCTTATTTGCCCTACTGTTCCTTTGTGCTAAAAGTTACAGTCTTTGAAATCTCAGAAAATGTATTCAAGTTTATTGCTGACAGTTTTAGACTTCGAATACATCAAAAAATTTCCAGTGGCGTCAATTCCATCGGCCTAGATACGGTGAGCAGCGGTATTCTAAGAATCCTTATTTTCTGTTCACAAACATTTTGATATTGGCAGGACGCAGTTTGATTATCTTTTAAATGAATGTTGTTGTTTTTTTAGCTCTATGATGGGCGTTGTATTGGCATCATTCGAATAGAAGACATGTTAAGTTTTGCGATGTTTACAGTAACATATGAAAATGCACGAAGCAGTATGTATCTTCGGAGTGAAATGGTCGAAATTTCTTTCCACTTCATAGACGCTTGTCTAAATTGTATACAGGTCATTAACTAAGCGCACACACATTTACTAGTGCATCCACTCAACGCATATGCATGTATCTGTGTTTATTTACACAAATGTAATATAAATTGAGTTTGGAAAACTAATACCAATCAAATAAGGAAAGAGAAAGAACGCGTGTGTCTGTAATTACGTATTCTTTCGAACCTTTTTTTCTGTTAATGTCAACCACTCTTACAAGATGTAATTAAAATACTCCTTCATCGATTGGGGACATTGTACATGCAAGACCAAAGCGCCTTATTCGTGTTGTTTTTAAATACGTTTAAAGATCTCAGATTAAAACTTGCTCAACTTTAAACAATTTGCCAGCGCCAGGAGAAATAATATGAGAAATCACAAAAATTTGACAAAGGAAGCCGTAGAGTCAGATTGAAACAGAATCAGTGAAGCCATAGGCGTAACCCCCCAGACCTCACGGACCGGCTTTGGGGGCTGCGTGCTTGCGAAACAAGATCGATACCAGCTTGGACATGGATCTAGACCTTCTCCAAGAGCATTAGGAACACGGGAAAATGAATGAACTGATTTTTTTTAAAGTCCAAAAACTACCTAAAAGACGGCATTAAAATAAAACCTGAACATGTTAAAAATAAAATATAAACAAGAAATGTGAAGTAAAAGACAGACATTTATCATTAAACAGAAGTTTAAAAAACAAAAATGCCAGTAGTTCAGATGCTGACCACCAAAAATGGCTATATATTTTATGTATTCTGATACTTGGTAGTTTCCTACTTTTGTTCAGTTATTTCTACTCGTGTCATTAAATATCTTGTGAGTAGGTGGCTTCCGTTTTTAAGAAGCAGGTAGTGCATTGCGTCGTCTTCGTAGTGCTTTGTTCCATCTCCACTTTTGGCTAAAATTGGCCTGAGGTCATAAATCGACATCATATAGTTTAATCTAACAATCTTACACATTATCTTACAGTTAACAGTTTGTATCATCATGCAGAATTTAATTTTAACGTGATGTATCTTTCTTTTCAACTAGTAACCCAAACACTCGCGTTGTTCTCAAAACAAGCTGAAGTGGAGATGGAATAAAGCAGTAATAAGGCGACAATTTTTGGTTAGCATCAAAATATATAAAATCATAGCTTTTACTGTCACCAACGCTAAGGGTTGCAACTTTGGTTGAAAGTTAGACATTAATTGTATTGTTTCCCTTATACGTACTCTCCTGAAAATAGTAACACTCGACAAAGAAAAGTCAGTTACAAAAGGCACAAAGAAAAGTGCGCAAAAGTTGGTGTGCACAAAAATACTTATAGAATGTGAATAAGTGAAATTGCCGTTAGGTATTGCTGCTTTTGAATTTAATTCCCGTTTTATGGCGGGCTTTTACACTAGTTAGTTAATATTTCTCACCAATAAGTTGCTATTAAATGTCGTTAAACACTTCCTTCTTCGTTCCTTATACAGCATGATTTTCTTGCAGGAAACTCGCCCCAAAGCATTCACGTGCTCTTGAACTGGTGGTGTCTGTAGCAATTTTTTGTACTTAATGAAGCTACTTGCCCCCATGCACAACCTCATATTTGTTGTATGTTACGGCATGGCTGAGGATGTTGTAGTCCTATTTTTTCTATGCATCCTTAGAGACCTGCAGGAACTACACGAGACAATATGTAGTTAATATCGTCTATTTATTCTTCTTTGGGCATCACTTGCCCGCAGCCAGAGAATCTATGATCATGAGCTATAAATGAAACTCTGGTTCTAGAAAACATGGAATTTGTACGTTACTTTATTTAAGGCAGACTTAAGACGAGGTTTGGATCCGTTAAACAGATAACTGACTATCTTACCTAATCAGACCTAAAGTACTTTTATATTTGAACATGCGCCCTAATATAACCGACTAGGTTGAACGGGACGCGTCTCGCCAAAACAAGGCAAAATTGTATTTTTTTTTAAATAACTGACTATCCTACTTTCATTAAACAAACTGCTGAGTAATTTCATTGGCTATTAAGGAAACAGGTTGCTTAACTGATAAGTTAAATGTTAGTTATTATAACTAAAACATAGCTAACTTGTTCTCTGTTTCTCATCCTTTATATATAGCCTTTATCTTCAATTGTCAGTATATCATATTCTTCCTTTATTTCTTCAAGGACTTCATTTCTTCCTTGCTAGTTGTCATCCTTTGATTCTACACCAATTTTCCTGATTCATTCATTAATACATTACCATTCACCTCCCCGAAAAGCATAGGCTTTTAACAAACGCAAAGTCCTCTGCCGCGTACCATTCGTTCATGGTTTTAAAACGTCTCCATTGATCATTTTCATTTCTATGTCCCCAGTTCTCTACTCCATGTGTATTTGGGCCTAAATCCGCTTCTCTTACCTTGTGAATTTCAGAAAAAGAACTGCCTTGTAATGCTATCAACAGATTTTGTCAGTACGTGTCCAATCCATCGCTAGTGTCTTCTCATCTCTTGGTCGACTCGTACTCGTCTACTTGGCACTTGAATTATTCCATCTGCCATCTGCACATCGAAGGTCGGCTGAAGTGGATATCCAACATCTTCTGTCTTGATAGCGCACTCTGATAGACTCTTTCTTGGCCATCTCTTGATGTTATCTTCCAACTCATAGCGCTGTCTTCCTCGTGCACGTTTGCCTTCAACTCTTCCTTCTATTATAGTCTCCAGTAATGTGTTATATCTTGTAACTTGGCCAAAATATTTTAGCTGTATAATTTTGATCTCCTTCATTAATTCTCTTTTTGTTCCTAGGATTTTTTCTTTATTTGTTTTCTTCTCTTTCCATGAGACGTGTGACGACTTGGCCAATCTTCTCTTCATTTTTTTTTATTATTTACGTGACATCATTTTTTCTCATCCTCAATGCATGATCGCAAAGTCCCGGGAATTGTTACTTGCGGATAATCTCCTAGCGTTCGGTGATTTTCTCCTCGCTATTTTTAGATACGACGTCATTGTTGACCCCTGACCTCGGTAGCTAGGAACCTGTTTTAATTTAAGACTGCTTAAACTGATAAAACCAGTTTATGCCACTTTCGGAACACCCCCACGTGACTTTTAACGCTATTGATTGGAGCGTTTATATGACGCTAAGGTCACATGATGCACGCTACGGATCACGTGTCCAAGCGGAAATGACCCGCTAAAAGGCGGCAAATCCAGCGAGTTTTCACTTGCCCAGGAACCCTTGAGACAGCTAGGTCTAACCCAGATATCGGCGAATTCACGCATTAAAAAGCACTGAAGCCACGTGTCTAAATTGCGGGTTAGCGTCCATCTTTGAGTAGTCTATGGTGGGGCCTTGCACGACAGTCCAATCTCAGAGCAGAATACGGAGTCGAGCACAGAGAAGGCAAATCCGAACCATTCAAGACCTACCTGGGGCAACGTCAGGAGACCGGAGAACTAACCACGCTTCACTATCAGCCAGGGGCTGAAAAGATAAGTTCCTTGAAAAAGAGAACTCACCAAATCAATGCATAATTTTGTCATCCATGATGAAAAACACTTGATGTGAGACACATAGTACATACAGCAGACACTAATTCCATCGACAATACTATCATTCACCATCTATTCGTTTTAATTGCAATAAACCAATTGGGTGTATATACTGTACCCCATGCTTTGTTCCTTCCATTAGATGTTGAATATTGTCTGATGTTTATCTTCCTTTATAAGGGAGGGGGGGGGGGGGGCTCGTAAAATATAATATAATTTAAAGAATAACAATAATAGATAACTGAGAAGGGGACGACGGTAGCGAGAGACCAAATATCTCCTTACAATCTTTTCCAGACCTGTCTAGTTAGGAGAATTTACCCTCTTTGTCTCCCTTCAGTGGTGGAAAACCCAGCAGGAATTCCTTGAGCCAAATCTTCCACATTCAGATCTATTATTTCCTCTAAATAATTCTTATCTTCCAAACGCTACGTGACACTGGGGTCTCAGTCCGGGATTTGAACTTATGTATTTTATCATACCTCTGGGATAGTATCATTCATTCAGTCATTACAGTATACCATTTTAACACATGTATTTTCACACAGTGAGCTCTAGAAAGACAGAAAACATTTTTTCTAGAATTTCAGGCATTGATTGGTGAATCCCTTTATTTATGTTGTATTTAATTAAGTTAGTTCATGATTTGTATTTCATTGAATTACAGACCTTAAGTCTCCATAACTGTAGTAATTTCATTCTACAGCAGTCTGATAAATAATTAGTATTTACTTGTTGTTAGAAATACTATTGGAAGGTAGCACTAGCTTACACAGTATGGACTATAACAGCAAAAGATGGCTGAAATAGTTAAGCTTAAGGCAGCACTAGGGGAGGCCGGTCGAGATCTAGGTTATAGTGGGGTGGACCTTGCGAATTATGTCAGTGTCGAGACTGATAAGTATTACGCTCGAGAAACAGCGAAAGCTGAAAGAGAAGAGCGAATAAAGTTAGCCGAAATAGATGAGAGAATAAAAGCTGTAGACGCTAGGGAAAGAAGCGAGAGAGATGAACGCGAGCATGCACTGAAGATGAAGCAGTTAGAGATGCAGGGACAGGCTCAAAGAGTTGAACCGGTAGCCGGTGCGACAGCATCTACCTCCTCAGGCAACCTATCACCACGGTCAGATGATATGCCTTCCTTGCACGCAGGGGGCACAGGACCTTTGCCATCCTCACTCATGTCAAACTTGGGACCTTTGACGTTTCCATTTGAAGCTTTCTCGGAACAAGCCGACTCGATCGATAGGTATTTGGACAAATTTGAGAAGTTTGCCACCACGTTTGGTTTGGAGAAGAGCAAGTGGAACCTGAAACTGTCGCAAGGGCTTAGAGGAACTGCTTATGACGTGTATAGCAAGCTTCCTCCAGGTTTACAGGATGACTACGGCTCTCTGAAAAAGGCACTATTGGTTCGTTATGAGCTACATGCTGACGCCTATAGGAAGAGGTTCCGTAACTCTAGGAGGGAAGTCGGAGAGAACTTTGCTCAATTTGCCGCTAGACTGGATTCCTACGTGGAGAAGTGGGGTGCCCTAGGGAATTTTACTCATGATTAGGAAGGCCTGAAGGAAATGGTCATGATCGAACAACTGAAGGACACCATGACTTCCGACATGAGAAGATTCCTGACAGAGAATGGGGCCAGCACTTTGGAATCCATAGTCCAGTTAGCGGAACGATATCAGGCAGCACTATCAGAGAATCCACCACCCAGACGGAAACAACCAGATTACGTACCTAGACAGACAGCTCAGTCACACATGGACCCCCAAGTGAAACCACCGTATACTAACTTCAAAAAGCATGACAAGCCAGACTACAAGACTACTCAGAGATCAAATTTCCAGCAGCAGAGGCAAGGGGAAAAATGGTGTAAGCACTGTAGAACCATCACCCACAATACGCAGGAGTGCAACCGGAAAAACCCACCTCATCATGCTGCCTGCTTACGTAAAAGTGCCGCAAGGGGAAATGGACCGGAAGAACCTCTGGACAAACCCCGACATCCCCCGGTCGTTGAGACAGTCCTCGTAAATGACCAAGAGGTGACCTGCCTTTATGATACAGGCCTTGCATTCGACGCAGTTGTCTGTGCATCCCTAGTCAAGCCTGACCAGATGACAGAAGACACTATAGAAATACAAGGACCTACTAAAAGTGCAGCACCTATGCGTTTGGCCATAGCCAAGATTCAGGTCAAATCGAAATATGTGACGGGAAATCAGTGCAGCGATCTTGGACGACCCTATTTATCCCTTGATCTTAGGGTGTAGGTATGTGTTCTTGGGAGAACCCATTCACCCTCTGGTTGTGGCGGCTGTCACCACTAGAGGACAGGCCAAACGGAATACGGAGTTGGAATCCCCACCCAACATCCTTCCTGAGGAATTAAAAAAGGCGCAAACTGAGGATCCATCTCTAGCACCCTGCTACAAAAAACTACCGAGAGCGCACACTCCTCTCCAAAAGGGAGACTTCTACAAGAAAAATGGGCTGTTGCATCGGAAAGCAGGAAATGGAGGACAGGAACATAGGCAACTTGTGGTTCCATCAGCATACCGAGCCCAGGTCCTAGAAATGGGCCATGCCCTTCCGTTTAGTGGCCATATGGGCATAAGTGCCACGATTCAGCGTATTTCATGTCATTATTATTGGCCAGGTATCAACGCCGATATCCAGAGATATGTGAAATCATGCCCGCAGTGCCAGAGGACAGCGCCGAAACACTGGACGGCCCCAGTCACTCTGGGAGAAATGCCAATCTTGGGCACACCCTTCGAACGAGTAGCGGTGGATATTGTGGGTCCACTTACTCGAAGCAAAAAAAGAAACAATTATATACTCACGTTAGTGGATTGTTGCTCCATGTGGGCAGAGGCAATTGCTATGCCCGCCTGTGATTCCAAGCATGTTGCTGAGGCTCTGCTCACCATATTTACTCGGCTAGGGTTTCCGTCACAGATCCTGACAGATAATGGTTCGCAATTCCGAGGAAAACTCACCGAGGAAGTGTTTAGGATATTTCAGGCCCGACATATCCACACCTCTCCCTACCACCCCCAGGCAAATGGCCAGGTGGAGCGGTTTAACGGGACCCTTATTTCCATCCTTCGGAAACTTGCACAGGAAAAACCAGAGAGCTGGGATCAATACTTACCCGCAGCACTATTTGCTTACCGCGAAGTACCCCACAATTCTACTGGGATGCCACCTGCCACATTGCTGTTTGGTAGACCTATAAAAGGACCTTTAGAGGCACTGTTACGTACTTGGACAGATGATAAAGCTGATGAGACGGTCACCTCTGCATCCCAATACGTGAATGAGTTGACCCAACGCCTTAAAACAGGATGGGAACTGGCAAAGGAAAATGTACGCCGTGCCCGTCGTAAACATGCGCGTTACTACAACCGCACTGCGAAGGATAGGGAGCTAGAAGTAGGAGAACAGGTATTATTACTCCTGCCCAGTAGCAATAATAAATTGCAAATCGGGTGGAGAGGTCCATATAAAATTGTTGAGAAAATGTCGCGCACCAATTACAAGATTGCCATAAAGGGGAAGCAGAAAATTTACCACATAAACCTGCTGAAGCGATATTATGAAAGACCAGGTGCAGAACCAGCACATTTCCTGACACTGGCTATTGCGACGGAAACTGAGGCAGAACCCCTGACCTCCTTTGAATACCCTCTTCGTCAGTGCGAAACTCATCAAGATGTTCAGATTAGTTCAACTTTAACGGAGGATCAGCAGGCACAGGTGCAACAGTTGTTGAGAAAACACACTAGTACACTCACTGATAAACCTGGCATGACCAACCTGATAGAATTTGATATGAAGCTAACAGACCTCGTTAAGAACTATCCTGTTCCTTATGCTAAGGCAAAGGCATTGAGTGAGGAAATCGAGTACCTGCTTAAGGAAAATATTATCTCAAAATCAGAGTCTCCTTATAGTGCGAGTGTGGTGTTGCTTAGAAAATCCACAGGAGAACATCGCCTCTGCATAGACTACCGAAGGCTCAACGCTGTAACGGAATTTCAAGCGGAGCCCTTACCTGATCAGAATCAGCTTTTCACCAAGCTGAGTAGAGCGCGATACTTTTCGAAGATAGATCTTAGCAAAGGGTACTACCAGATCCCGGTAAAAGAGGAAATTCGACACATGTTAGCATTTAGTACTTCTGAGGGCCATTACGAGTTTAATGTATTGCCATTTGGGCTAAGCAACGCCCCAAGCGTCTTTACTCGTATGATGAGGAAGCTACTGGAACCCCTGAACCACCCTGGGATAAGTAATTTCATGGACGACATACTTATCGCCACGAACACCTTTGAGGAGCACCTGGACGCAGTTTCCCTACTCTTCGAAAGACTTAGAGAAACAGGACTCACCGCTCGTCCTACAAAATGTCAAATTGCCTGCGAGCAACTAGAATTCCTGGGACACACCATCTCGCATGGATGCATGTACCCAGATGCACGTAATATTGAGAAGTTACAACGGGCCCCACGACCCCAGACTAAAAAGGATGTCAGGTCATTTGTGTCTCTATGTGGCTTCTACCAGAGATATATTAAAGATTTTAATACCCTGAGTGCGCCACTGACCGCGTTAACCAAGAATGGGAACCCGGACAAAGTAACCTGGACAGCGGAGTGTGAAAATGCCTACACGCTGCTGAAGGAGAAACTCACAGCTAGGCCAATTCTGCGACTGCCTGACTTAACTCTGAACTTTACGCTGCGAACAGATGCTAGCAATATAGGGATAGGAGCCACTCTCCTGCAGCCTAGTGATAGACCTTCTGCAACTCTGTTCCCCATTGCATATGCTAGTAGGAAATTGAACCCTGCTGAACAGAACTACTCTACCATCGAACGAGAATGTCTGTCGCTAATATGGGCTGTGCAGAAGTTTCAACCATATTTATACGGGAAAAAGTTCACGGTGCAGTGTGATCATCAACCGTTGATATTTCTTGCAGCGTCGAAGAACCTTAATGCCTGGCTTATGAGATGGTCACTACTGTTGCAGCCATATTCCTTTCACATAGAATACATACCTGGGAGGAACAACGTAGGGGCAGATTTTTTGAGCAGACATCCGGACGCAACCGAGGAGATATGAGAAACTGAAAAAGAAGAGGAAGACAGGACCAGAGGAGTTGGACGGAACGTCAAACTTGAGGAGGGGCTTGTGTGACGACTTGACCAATCTTCTCTTCATTTTTTTTTATTATTTACGTGACATCATTTTTTCTCATCCTCAATGCATGATCGCAAAGTCCCGGGAATCGTTACTTGCGGATAATCTCCTAGCGTTCGGTGATTTTCTCCTCACTATTTTTAGATACGACGTCATTGTTGACTCCTGACCTCGGTAGCTAGGAACCTGTTTTAATTTAAGACTGCTTAAACTGATAAAACCAGTTTATGCCACTTTCGGAACACCCCCACGTGACTTTTAACGCTATTGATTGGAGCGTTTATATGACGCTAAGGTCACATGATGCACGCTACGGATCACGTGTCCAAGCGGAAATGACCCGCTAAAAGGCGGCAAATCCAGCGAGTTTTCACTTGCCCAGGAACCCTTGAGACAGCTAGGTCTAACCCAGATATCGGCGAATTCACGCATTAAAAAGCACTGAAGCCACGTGTCTAAATTGCGGGTTAGCGTCCATCTTTGAGTAGTCTATGGTGGAGCCTTGCACGACAGTCCAATCTCAGAGCAGAATACGGAGTCGAGCACAGAGAAGGCAAATCCGAACCATTCAAGACCTACCTGGGGCAACGTCAGGAGACCGGAGAACTAACCACGCTTCACTATCAGCCAGGGGCTGAAAAGATAAGTTCCTTGAAAAAGGGAACTCACCAAATCAATGCATAATTTTGTCATCCATGATGAAAAACACTTGATGTGAGACACATAGTACATACAGCAGACACTAATTCCATCGACAATACTATCATTCACCATCTATTCGTTTTAATTGCAATAAACCAATTGGGTGTATATACTGTACCCCATGCTTTGTTCCTTCCATTAGATGTTGAATATTGTCTGATGTTTATCTTCCTTTATAAGGGAGGGGGGGCTCGTAAAATATAATATAATTTAAAGAATAACAATAATAGATAACTGAGAAGGGGACGACGGTAGCGAGAGACCAAATATCTCCTTACAATCTTTTCCAGACCTGTCTAGTTAGGAGAATTTACCCTCTTTGTCTCCCTTCAGTGGTGGAAAACCCAGCAGGAATTCCTTGAGCCAAATCTTCCACATTCAGATCTATTATTTCCTCTAAATAATTCTTATCTTCCAAACGCTACGTGACAAGACGTGCCTCATTCTTCTATACATCCACATCCCAAAGGTCTCAATTATTTCTTCTAATTCATTGTCCATTGGTCCACTATATTCTTCATAGAGGTAAAGGTAAAGGATCCCGTTACACACCCATTGAGTCACACGCCATTTTCTTCATATTGTAGTCGCTAATTCCCATTCATTTCTGACAAGCATTCACCTTCAACACCTTCAGCATCTATTCTGCTGCTTGTCATCCATATTTCCAAGACCTTCGTCGTTCATTATGTTGTTACTAGCAATAACCCGTCAAAACTGACAGGTTTTTAATTGCAACTATCTTATCATTTTGATCCATAATATAAGTCTGCAATACTTTAAATTAAAATTTTGCCTAATCCTCAACTTCCTTTTATTCTTATAGTCGACGCCTGGGCCCGCTGATCAGTCTCGATCGTGAAATGGGCGCCTATTAAATATCGTTGAAGTTTGGTTACGCTCCAGATGAATGCAAGCAATTCATTCTCAAGAATGGGATATTTGGTTTCCGTAGGTGTAAGTTGTCGACTAATATCTTCTTCTTCTGCGTTCATCCTAAATCAAGGCAAAGCAGTTTGTTACGTAGTGTCGTCTTAGGGCAACAAAGCTTGATCAATCTATCGCGCCTTTCGGCTCGACACATCCGTTTTGGCATGTCTTTGTGGAATTTTTAACAGACCAAACAATCCTTCCCTTTCGATTCCGTATTCTCTCAGCCAGATTGGTGATGCAGCCTGTGATCAGGACCACCACTTGGAGCGAAGTTTTAGGGTCTTGGTCTGCCCTGGTTCCCTGACCCTCCTGACGTCGCAAGCAGTCACGACATGCGTGGGTCGGTTACTGTATTCCTCATTCTTTTGATCCCTTTCGGGCCCCGGTAACTAACGGGTGAAGGTGCAATCTCAAAAAAGAAAAAATTCACTTTAATGTAGTTTAAGGTATCAGAACAACAATCAAAAACTTACATTTTAAGGTTATTTTTAAGAAAATGATGAGTTAAATCCGTTTCCCACATGAAACTGGACAGAAGATTATCTTGGTGGTCTGTTGATTTAATCTGCATTTCCGCACCTTCCTTTCTCCAGTTCATGTACCGTTTATCAATCGTGTTGTTGGCTTCTTTCCATAATCAAACTGTTCATGCACACCTTCATTTGCGCACTTTTCTATTTTCGAGAGAGTACATTAACTTTCAACCACAGCTAAGGGGGTGCAACTGTGGTTGAAAGTTAGACAATAATTGTATTGTTTCCCTTATATGTGACTGACAGACCGACATACTTACAGCGGGTATTATGGTATTGAATTGTGTACCCAATACCGTCATCCTGCATTACTTTGTTATTTCATATCCAAAACATTCGTCCTTCATTACATTGTTATTTCACATCCGAGACATTTGTCCTTCAGTATTTTGTTATTTTGTATACAAAACATCCGTCCATTATTATTTGGTTATTTCATATCCAAGATCTTCGTCCATCATTACTTAGTTATTTCATATTCAATACTTTCGTCCTTCATTTTTTTTTTTTTTTTTTGGTTCTTTTTGTTATTATTTTCGTCGACTCATGAATCTTTAATCTATATTATCTTTAAATCAATTTGTGTAGCCTTTTACCAAATCTGACGTTGTTTCTACAATTCTTCAGCCTTTCGCAGTATATCTTAACCTATATACACGACATGGGGTCAGGAATGTCAAATCTTCCTTTTCTAAAATATCTTCTTAGTAAACGTGAATTTTGCCCTTGTTTTGATCATTTACAGAAATTCGTTTTACTAACTTGATTAAACAGAAGTAAATACAGCAAAATTTTAACACAATTAAAGAGAAATAAATACAGTGAACTGCCAACTTAATTAAGCGGTAGTAAATTCAGTGGTATCTCGTTTGATGGGTGTTGCGATTGTTTTGTCGATAGCTTAAAGAAGTGGCTTCCAACTTAATTAAAAGTTTCCTTGTACGTGATGTGCAAGGGGAATTTCTTAGACACGTGAAGAGAAATTCGATAAATATTTTGGCTTCCCTCCGGGAGGTGGACATTATTTGTTGTAGTTCTGTCCCCTGTTCACACGGTCTGGAACGTGCAAAATAAGAGTGCTTGTAATTACACTTTTCTACCTCTCTAGAAAGTGGAGGTGATGTACATTTGGGAAGGAATTATGCAAACCTCTGACAAAGTCGGGTATTTGCTCTTTGATGAAATTGTTTCACGCCATAGAAATTATAATATCTATCTTCGCCTGATTACTTATTATTAAATCTTAGTTTCATTAAACTATTTAGACATTGAATAGAAATTATAAGACAATCTTTTTTCTTTGCTTTCTAAAATGAAACGTGCATACGTAAATGTCTGACGTAGTAGCCAGTAATTGAATTTCACATTTCTCATCTTAGAAGGCTTGTATTTCTGCGCGTTACTCTGACAAACAAAATAAAAGCAAATAAACAAACAATTATCCCTTCGTTTTAACTTGCTTATACAGATATAGTGGGTAACCCCAGATCTAAGGGTCTTTTATGTTTGGACATGCGCCCTAATATAACCGACTAGGTTGAACGGGACGAGCCTCGCCAAAACGAGGCAAAACTTTATTAAAAAAAAAAAAAAGATATAGTGGGGTAAAGTGTACGTTCTCATCCAGGACATTCGTGTTACGTTTTTTTAAGCCCTCATTTCTGTATTACATTCTCTGTTCTGTTTCATGTGAATTCCTCTTTTCTGCCAACCCTAAGGTCCCAGATTGTGAACAGCACTGTGTTAGTAATTAATGATTTCTTTAGTGTATGACCTGGACATGTACTCTCTATATGTATGCGACAAACGTTTCGCTAGCTCAAGAAGAAACTATTTCTTATAATGTTCTGAATCATCTGCCGCATCCTATCCGACTATTTCATTTTACATGTGATTTTGTTCTCTAACAAGAAAATAATGGTATGCTTTAACTATTACCTAATCTTTGTAACGGTATCACATTGTTATCATTAATGTTCGTCGTAATAACTCAGATTACACTATTACTGTTCACTATATCAGCTCTGGTACTCCTTGTCACAAAATCAAATCATCGTCACAAGTTCTCCACACCTCAGACGGTCCTGAGGTTCATTTTGAGATGACATTTTTTTTTTTAATTAAACAGATTTATTACTAATTTTGTTTTAAATTTTTCAATAAACTCTCAAATGGCCAACCTTGATTTCACTATGGTTGTTTATTTGTTTGTTTGTTAATTTTTGTTTAAAGCAGTCACAGCCAATGGCTTTATCGGTAAATGTCAACAGATGTATAGCTTCATCAATACCTTTCAGCTTCCTATGGAGCATATGTTATCAACAATGACATGTCACGTGCTCCTGTCTTCTGCCATCCGATCAAGATCTTTACGTAACTTCGTTATCTTTTTCATATATGACTAAATCTCTCTTCTCCGTTATTTGTTTGTTTGTTTGTCTTCTTCTACTTGACATTACTGTTGTTTAACAATTATGTATGTAGTACATTTTCTGCTGTTTTTCACACGGTCACGAAGTCGTCTGCTTATTTGTTGCATTTTGTGTTTTCACCGCACGATTTCTGCCACGCTGATGATTGTTGTTGTTGTTTAATTAGGACCGCTGTGCTTCTCACCCTTTTACAGCCAATACCAAATTTAAAACTCCTTGGTGTTATCTACACTGTAGATCTAGGCTTTTCCTGTGGCTTTTCTACTATTCCGAAACGTGTCGAGTTGAAGTCATAAGCTCAAGTTTCTCCATCGTGGTTTGCATTTAAAGGATCATCACATTGGCCACAAGCTAGGAAGAGAAGCGCGTGGTCTACTGTGCATTACCCGCCATTCAAGTGGGCTCTTCAAATATGCAAAGCTAAAATACTGTGCTCTGGTCCTGGGCTCTTCTTAGAAATTGTCGAGGAAGTTGAGGGGAACTGCGGTAAGACGTGGAGTGCAATGGATGGGTGTGAAAAAATTGTCACGTCCTACACGTCCACTTCTCAGCTTCCCCTACATATCATGGATCCATAGTGAGATACTCTTGCATGCAGCCAACCAGGCAAAAGTACGAGTTGCGTCTGAGGCTCCAATGACTTCTCTAAACATAATGTGCAATGCTGGGTTCTCATATGTAACTTCTTCCTTATCATTTAATTATGTAAACAGAACTATGGACTTTTGTTACATGAACTAAATACTTTTTGTCCATTAATTATCCTTCTTCATATCCCACAATCATTCTCAACAGGAAATACAGCACGCCGGAAACAAAGACGCTACCGTACTACATTTAACAGCTCACAGTTGGAAGAACTAGAGCGTGCTTTCCAAAGAACTCACTATCCTGACGTGTTTTTTCGCGAGGAACTTGCTCTCAAAATTGGATTGACTGAGGCTCGTGTTCAGGTAATTAAAAACAAGAAGTCAAAGTCTAAATTCGTTCGTTTCAATAACTCATTTATGCATGCGGTACAACATTCACAAGCAATGATGCTTAAATTCCTGAGCACCATGCAGACATTTGGAAGAGATTCAGGCAACTGCCTTCATTACCATTCGGCCCGTCTGTGGACTATGCCTCCAGAAAATTCACGCCAAGCCTTTTTTGTCTTGTACCATCCATTCAAGGTCTTTTCATATCCTCTCATTTCTGTCTTCAAGCTCCATCTCCGTGTGTTTTTATGTCTCCTTCTGTTTCTCTAAACCGGAGGGTTGCAGAACTTTAATGTCTTGGAACGCTCTCGACTGGTTTCCTCAATGTGTGTCTCATTCAACATCAGCGACTTCTCCTCACCTCGTGTCTCACTGGCATTTGTCTTGGTTTTTTTTTTCTATTCGATCCACGTTGATGACCTTGTCATACTTTTTCAATCCTTCTAATTTTCGCAAGCATCAATTTATGAAAGTCTTTAACTTCTTGGTTGTTGGGTTTATGTTCTCCATATCTCAGAGCCATACAATAAAACTGTCTCGACATTGGAGTTGTAGATTCCTATTTTTGCATCGTGTAAAGCGCAGACTTGGTGATGTCTGACTATATCCAAACAAGTGTACTGGGTGGCCCTTGCGAGTGATGTGTTCCATATAGCGGAGCGCCAAACTGCACTTCGGGTGAAAAGAGTTAAGCCGTGGTTCAACATTGTTCATGAAATGAAGTCCGCCTTACACTGTCGACGCCAACTGTTATGCTCAAAATAACTGGAGCCCCATTGGAAATCAATGTCTTTAAGAATTCTTTATTCGTTCCATCAGATTTTAAATTGCTTAAAGGTGCATTTATCATAGTTGTTGTGGTGGTGTAGTTCAGTTCAACAACATAACCAAAAAAATAATATCAAATCGTATTTAATGAAGCTGTTCCATTAGGATCATTCTTTTCACGAATGCTCAGAACAGTACAACGTCGTGATTCGTCTGTAAATTTTTTCTTAATATCAGACTCCTCCTCCTCATCTTCTGCTGCGTCTTCTTCCACTTCTTCTTCTTTTCCTTCTTCTTCTCCTTCGTTCGCTCTCAAATAACGTTCGCATTCCATCTCAGGCTTCTCTCGTCACCATTTAGATTGTCCCTCATCTGGGTTGAAGAAGGCCATGCTGCCACTCTGCTCCTCTCATGGAGCTGACAGTCTAAGAGGACATGTTCTACTATTTGTTTGTCCTCTCATGGAGTTGACAGTCTAAGAGGACATGTTCTACTATTTGTTTGTCCTCTCATGGAGCTGACAGTCTAAGTGGACATGTTCTACTATTTGTTTGTCCTCTCATGGAGCTGACAGTCTAAGAGGACATGTTCTACTATTTGTTTGTCCTCTCATAGAGCTGACAGTCTAAGAGGACATGTTCTACTATTTGTTTGTCCTCTCATGGAGCTGACAGTCTAAGAGGACATGTTCTACTATTTGTTTGTCCTCTCATGGAGATGACAGTCTAAGAGGACATGTTCTACTATTTGTTTGTCCCCTCATGGAGCTGACAGTATAAGAGGACATGTTCTACTATTTATTTGTCCTCTCATGGAGATGACAGTCTGAGAGGACATGTTCTACTATTTGTTTGTCCTCTCATGGAGATGACAGTCTAAGAGGACATGTTCTACTATTTGTTTGTCCTCTCATGGAGATGACAGTCTAAGAGGACATGTTCTACTATTTGTTTGTCCTCTCGTGGAGATGGCAGTCTAAGAGAACATGTTCTACTATTTGTTTGTCCTCTCATGGAGATGACAGTCTAAGAGGACATGTTCTACTATTTGTTTGTCCTTTAATGAAGATGACAGTCTAAGAGGACATGTTCTACTATTTGTTTGTCCTCTCATGGAGCTGATAGTCTAAGAGGACATGTTCTACTATTAGTTTGTCCTCTCATGGAGATGACAGTCTAAGAGGACATGTTCTACTATTTGTTTGTCCTCTCATGGAGCTGACAGTCTAAGAGGACATGTTCTACTATTTGTTTGTCCTCTCATGGAGCTGACAGTCTGAGAGGACATGTTCTACTATTTGTTTGTCCTCTCATGGAGTTGACAGTCTGAGAGGACATGCTCTACTATTTCTTTGTCCTCTCCACATGAACACGTATTTGTTTGTCCCGGCCAGTTTGTTGAACGGATGATATTTGCGTCTGTCCCGGCCAGTTTAGTGAACGGATGATATTTGAGTCTGTCCCGGCCAGTTTGTTGAACGGATGATATTTGAGTCTGTCCCGGCCAGTTTGTTGAACGGATGATATTTGAGTCTGTCCCGGCCAGTTTGTTGAACAGATGATATTTGAGTCTGTCCCGGCCAGTTTGTTAAACGGATGATATTTGAGTCTGTCCCGGCCAGTTTGTTGAACGGATGATATTTGAGTCTGTCCCGGCCAGTTTGTTTAACGGATGATATTTGAGTCTGTCCCGGCCAGTTTGTTGAACGGATGATATTTGAGTCTGCAATGGGCAGTTCTCTGTATGAAAATTATCGCTTGCTCTCTTCTTGGTAGCGTCCGTTTGACAGAGTTGTTAGACCGCTGGTCTCTCGCAGTAAAGGTGCCGGATTAGATTCTCGGTATCGGCACGTTGCAGCCTACCAAGCTGTAAATGGGTCCCGTTTTGCTCTTGATTAGGGAAGAAAAAAGCAGCGAGGAAGGAAACTGGTCACCCCCACCTCGCGATGCTGGACCTAGTAAACTGAAGTCTCTAACATTTCAATATCCTACGGCAGTATCTGCTATTGGACTAACCTTTCACCTTATCATCTTTTAGTGTTTAATTAATCAGGCTTTTACAATATCTGCTTTGCTGGTCAAATGTTGCTAAATTATTTATATATCGTTGGTTTTGCTACTGATAACTAACAGTTTTCAAACTAACAGTTTCTTTCCGTACCATATCAAACTCGAACATATAAACAACACAGCAGGTATTGATAGACTATATGTTAACCATGCATATAAAGAGGAGTATCCTAATAAACGTAAAGCTATACCCTAACATCTTTTCTTCTTTCTTTGGTCTTTGGAAGCTGTCTGACAAAGCAATCAGTGAGCACCACGCCTGGTAGAGTCTTGTAGGGCAGCAACAAAATGTCTCCACTTTGCTCGGTCGGCAGCCATCCTTCGTGAGATTGACGACCGAGTAAAGTTCGACTAGAATATTAGCATTGACAATAACAACCGATCAGTTATTAATTACATAACTTCAAGGCACAGACACGCACACAAGAGCAAGTACGGTAGGCGGTCTCAGCCGACGAAAAAAAAAAAAAGGAAACTGTCGAGCTGAAATGTGTCCAAAAAGTAAAATCACCAAGACTTTCAATGCCTCGCCAAAGGACCACACACAGAAAATTGCCTACGTTAGTGCAACAGTGCCTTCATCAGGGAAAAATAAACGACAATAGAAGTGAAAGAAGGGGAGGAATAAGTAAAATACAAACAAAAATAAATCAAGATTACGCGACCCGTTATTGGAAGTAACTGATATCGCTCTCATGCACTCCACTATGGACAAAATGACCACTGGAATAGATTAAGATACGAAAGGAGACTATGAATACAATTGAAAACTAGAAACTACCAAAAAAAAAAAAAGAATGGACCAACTAGTGAGGAGAGAGGCAAGGGGCAAAATAAATGGTACTAAAAATCGAGAAATACGTAATGCATATTGTCGTAGATTTTAGATAGGAGAATTAAGACTTGGGTTGGTCCCTTCTGAATAGATTAGAATAGGTGATAGACACAGTGAGAGTTAGTAAAAGAAATAGATTCCACGAGTGAGATGATAGAATGTGATATAGAGGCTGTCTCTGAAAGCGAAAAAAAATCTTCTCTCTCTCACCTATCTTCTACGACAGCTTTACAGCGTCAGACAGTCTAAACACATATATATTTTTTACCTATATTTCTATCTACTCACGGGCACGCACATACACGTGACAACAGTTAAACACACAGACGTGGGAAACCTATAACAATACTTATATAAATATTCTAGAACGAGCTGACCAACACGCTGATTAATTCCAAGGGAAATTTTAATTATCATTTAAAATTTCTTCACAACACATAGAATTTACATCAAAACATATACAAATAGTCATAAAATTTCAAGAGAATGCTACAAGGATGATAGCCCCGTTATGATATTAACTCTAGGTTTAGCCCACAGCCCCGGTATGAGACAGATGATGGCCCAAAGAGTCATAAATACATTTGATTAGGGTCTAATATTGTCCTTCAAAAGGAACAATTTAATCAAGCAGCCAATCTTCCGTAAGGAGATTATAAAGTGGGTGAATCAATAGTTATCAAAAAAAACTCACTCAGTCCACTTTCACTCGGTTCTTTCATCAGGGTACCCTGGCACACGTGCTTACCTAAAAAAACTTGATGTTGTTCACCGTCTGGCGCAACCTTTGGACACTTCTCTACAGTGAATCTGTATTCTTTGGATGAAGCGAATCCCAGCTCTACAATTACAGGTTTCTTCCACTGTTTTCGGGGAGCGTTCACTTCACCAGTTAATTTTTTAGATTACTGTTCATGTCACTTAGATCGGTTAGGGTAAGCAAGTTTGAACGGGCACACAGAGTCAAAACACGAGGGTTTCCTTCATTTGGGAAAAACTGACCAGTGGACAACTTCTTTTAACAGATAGTCTTGGTTCACTATGCACTCTTTCAATACTTGTCGGAAATATTAATGTTATTTCTTGTAATTATTCTCGCCGCCAGGCAGCATGTATATTTGAGTTTATTGTGAAGAAATAAAGTCTGGCTCAAAGGCCCAGTATAAACATTTAGTCTTTAGAAAACCGTTAGTGGGATTGGTATTACTGTCTATCTCTGATGGCACATGCACTGTCAGACCAGTGTTACTTGAAACAACCCACGTGGTTAAAGATAGGAAATGTCTATTCTTCTCACAAGTATGTCTCTTTACTACTAAACGCCGGCTAAGTTCTGGGTCACCCCAGTATTCACTGCATAAAATGGAAAAAGCACATATAAAATAATTATACATACTATGTATAAGGATATAACTTATATTTTAAACTGCAAGCGTAGAGCTTATCATTTAACACTTCCCGTGAAATAAGTTATATTATAAAATCAATCATCATGAATTTGAAATACATATAAATATATTTCGTCAACACTCATGAGACATCTAGCAGTTATAAGTTAGTTTAGAAAATGTATCTCGCCTGAGTATTAGCAGTTAAATGGAATTATTTTTATTAGCCGAATGGGTTTAGCTAGAAATTTATAATTTATCTTGCTTTCCACTGTAACTCGTCGACTAAAGAATATAACAAACTATTAAAATAATCACTCTGCACACAGAACTAGTTTAAAATGAAATAGGCAACACTTTATCACTTCACAAAATACTAGAGATCTATTATATATAATATTTACCTCACGCAGAACTACAGACTAAACCATGAACTAGAATACTGTAATCTAATGGTAATCTAGAACTCGGCAAAATGTTGCCAAGCAACTCAGACTTCGCCAAAACACAGATATTTGATCTAGCACAGTGATCTGTCTACTGCGAATTTAAGAGTCAGAATAAAATTAAAGTTTAACATTCTGGTTATATCTATCAAACAGACAAAGAGGTGAACGTTTATTTCGTAGAACGAAATGCTCTCCCCTTTCCGGCTTTAACGATACGTTTAACACCTAAACGCATGTCGTAACTGCCACCTACTGACCGAGATGTACGCGTGTCAGTTGCAAATCTCAGACACCCCGTCTGCAGTGCGGAGCGCAATTTCCCACTTCGCCGGACTATCCCGACGAAAACTCACGCAGTTGCTGCAAAAGGTAGACAATCCGTCTGCCTGCCATGTCCGACGGAGCGAATTCTCACACCCCAGGCCCAGAAATCTGGTCAGGCAGCGCTCTGACCGGGGAAACTGCAGACGTTCTGTCTGGCGAGAACCGTATATTCACAGCTATCGTTCGACCGGCAGAGACTGACATCTACGTAATACCGTCACTAGTGCGATTCTCAGTTTTGAGAACAGAAACAGGTATACGTTAAGAATGGGGAAGAAAATATTTTTCGCAAACGAATGGATGCGAAAAATACAGGAAAGAAAGTAAAAAGGATAACAAAAATAAAGGATACGGGTGAAAGAAGAAAGAAGAGGATGTAGGCAATTTATGATCAATAACCTCTGTGACACATATATAGAAGATCGCCTCAGACAAAGAAGTGTTAGTCGTTTAGACTATCGGGCTAAAGGCATCCCTTAAGGTAAGATTAAATATTGTTCAAGTTGCATCCGACTTTTGTCATCCAAGTAAAATAATCTGATCGCAGTGACCTGGATGGCACGTAACATATGCAGTTTTCTTTATCCTTTGTCCTAGTAGGGACCTTTTTTTCGTTTACCCATTCCTTTATCATTGTCTCACAGCAGGCCTCCTCATTTCTTGTATTTTCAACATAGCAATGTTGATAACTTGGTTGGAAAGGGGAGGGGGGGGGGGGGCAAAGAATTATTGACACTGTAACCCACCATGCGTGTCGTAAAAAATCGACCAAGGAGGGTTTGGCACAGGACCGATTAGCCTATGCTGTCAAAACTTTACACCACACAAACTTCAACAAACAATATGGATAAGTAAACTAAAGAAAGCAAAGCTCAGCCTTCCAGACGTGCTTGTGGGACAAGAAATTAGAAGAAGGTGCTGGCGATGGATGGTACACACACTGAGGATAGTACTTGATAGAAGATTTTGTTCTGGAATCCCCTGGTAAGAGAGTTAGTTGGAAGGGGGGGGGGGGGGGAAAAACACACGGAGACGAGAACTTGAGACATTAATAAAAATGATGAGGAAGAACAAGAAAGACATTGAGCTGATGATGACACGTGACATGAGGACTTGGAATACGCTTGTTGAACGCCTATGTTTCCTAGGGAGCTGAAGAGTAATGAATGAATGAAGGAATTAAAATACTGGTCAAGATCAGGACAAAGAAAAGAGACTGAACTTAAGAATGAGTGCTGATTAATGCAACATACACGTAAAAGAAACAATTCGTGACAGCAATCAACTACAAGATCTGCATAAAATAAATGACTAAAACCTTGTTATAAAAGCCGTTAAGGAAGAACCGATGCCAGCCTAGCAAACTGGATAAAAACAGAAAACCATAATGTCTGTCCCTGATGAAGGCCTTGTGGCCGCAACATAGGTTTTGTCCTCGTCTTTTGTCCAAGTAAGACGTATTACCTTCCCCCGCCTAACGCCCTTTTTTGACTGGATAAAAACAGAGAGAGGTCGAAATCTATGGGGAACAGTTGATAGTCTTCACTACAAAGTCAGATTAGACGTCTACTGAAGCGTTGAACCACTGACAAGAAATGATGGAAGTATCATCCAAACTACCACGACCAATGACAAATACAGAAGTTTAATAATATACCCAGAAAAGTTTTTTTTTTTAAAATAGAGGAAAGAGCAATTTTCATGAACTCCTTAATTCAACCGTAAATTAAGAAAATTATGTATATACCTCTGAGTGACCAAGCATATTCCGTCATGAGAACTGAAGTAATTACAGTGAATATATTCCACGAAACAAATTAGCGAGAATAGCTGAAATAATGACAAAAGCCAAAAAAGTTTGCGTTGGAATTGGTTCTAAATAGGTAGCACGCGTATTTAACACAGCGTGGGCAGAAGCGAAAATCTCAGTAGATGATGATAAAAAAATTGTGAACAATAAAGTTAATAAAATAACTGTTGAATATGACATCTTGCTTATGATCATATGTAGAAAATCTAAGCTAAACATTCAAAATACAGAAGATAAAACCCAAAGTCTAACACCAAATGTGCATTGCACAATACGGTTTAAAAAAAGAAGGGAATGCACTGACAGTTAATTCATTGAACGAAAAAAAAAAAAAAACAGCATTACTTACGGTGAAAAATACATTACAGAATGTGTGCATCAGGAGACAGTCAAATTGACACCGTTTTTAAAAAAAAAGGGGGGGGGGGGGGGGGAATTGAAACGTATATGGCAACTGTGACATGCAAGAAACAATTCGATCAAAACTGAAACTTCTTTTTCCTGATATCACAAGTTAAAGCGCATTAAAAACATCGGATTGTTTCATAAGCACTAACGGAAACTTACCTCTTTCTTCCTTTTAAAGGAAGAGGACCGAAGGCAGGCACGAAAGAGATAAAGAAAATAAATAGTAATATGGGAATAATATCAATATACTTTGCTGGCTACTTTCGAATATTTTAGGTGTGGTTTCAGAACAGACGAGCAAAGTGGCGGAAACAGCAAAAAGAAGACCATAAAGGTACAGCAGTCAATGATGCTACTTGCCATGGTGAGCATAAAGTTGTTGTTTTCGTTGTGGATTTTGATGTTTTTCACGGTGTGTTAGCTGCTTTTATTGTTGATGGTAAAGATGGTTTGCCATCAACGCCATTTTAATCAGCTTTCATATACATTTTCCCAGTTAATTATGTCAGATCTTTGGAAAACAATGACTTTTGTTTATTCGTTTAACACATATAATTTTACATTGGTTCAACACATATAATTATACATTGGTTTAACACATATAATTATGCATTGGTTTAACACATATAATTATGCATTGGTTTAACACATATAATTATACAACTGAGCTCGTGTCCTACTTTTTTTTCTAGGCAAATATCTGGAAATTTCGGAGCAGTTTGGCTTGTTTTCAAGATCATAATGTTTTTGCTGAAAAAAAAAAACAAATAAAATTTTTTTTTTAAACGAAGAAACATTTTGTTTGGTTTGGTTTTAAAGGCTATCTTCATTGCACACGGACAACTCCATCAGTGCTCCGATCTCCTAACTTAGATCACACAAGGAGGATCTCAGCACAGTGCACGAACTCCGTAGCACCGGCGAGAATCCCAATCATAGGAATCACACATTCTATACATATTTTTGTGGTGGGTAGGTTTCTACCACCTATTTTTTCGCCCTTATCCGAGAAGGCTACGCATCCGATCTCACTACCCAGGAGACCAGGAGGGAGTATGACATCATTAGGACCACTGGTTCTGAAAAAAAATTTACATAAATTATATTCCCTCAACGGGGAATCGAATACGGTACCTCTAGAATTCGAGGCGAACGCCATACATCTTTGCCACTCCGACCCCAGAAGAAACACTGCAGTGAATTAAATTCATTCTACTCCCACGACATTAGGCGAATGTTGATCTGTATTTTTTTTCTCAAATATTGCGAAAACTATCTTAAGATCGAAAATTTGCATTCTGAAGTTTTAACACACTTAGGAAATGCTCATATTTTCTGCTACCACATGGCACATGTCACAGATACAAGAAATGATTGGGGGGAAAACTCCATTAGGACTAACATTATATATTATGAGACTTTAGAGCTTATAAAATTTTCAGTGTCTACATTATCAAGTGGTAAAGGTAAAAGAAATACTAAATTAATATTAGTAAAGGTAAAGGTAAAAAATAAAGAAGTACACTACAACAGAATAAACTCGTGGCTTACCCAGTTCGGTTTCCGCACAACTCCGCCTAGCTATACAAGCGAATCACACTGTAGCACATTGCTTTATGCTACAAAGTGTTTGGGAAGTATGAATAGACCCATTAATGACTGCAATCACTTCTGCTTGTTCCTGGGGTCCAAACAAGACAAAGACATTTGTCCAGTAAATGATAGAAGACATTTGTAAATTATTTTTGTTTGTCTAAATTAATTTTGTTTAAATGTGTGTTATTAATGTTTAAAAGAAATACTAGTATACTCGTGTTGGTTTGCATAACTATGTGTAGCACATTGTATGCTACAATTGTTTGGGATGAATAGACTAAATGACTGATGTGTGCTGTGTGGGGCGCATTTTGAGCATTTGTAAATTATTTTTAAAAAATTTTTAAAAATATTTTAAACACAGGCTTTTAATGCACTAAGAAGCCACAAATAATTGTTCAAGGAGTTTATAGCTTGCAATAAAAAAATGTAACATCAAATTGACAAAAAGCGTGGGGCACTAAAGCGCTTATCATATATTTTATCCATAAGTGTGTAATGAAGTATAAAGCAGAAGTTAATTTCTTGTAGAATCAGCGCCCCAGGCTCCTGGAAAAATTTGTGGCTTTTTAGTGCATTAAAGGCCTGTGTTTAAAATAAATTTTTATTTATTTTTTTTCTTCTTTTTAGTGTTTTTTTTTTTTAAATTTAAGTCAAATGTAATCGATCCGCTAATGACATCATCAGTTTGCGATAAACGAGTCAGAGCACAGCAGGCAGATTTCATTATTCAGTATATTACATGGAAAGTAAATTTTTTTTTATTTTTTTTTTTTTAAATTTTGATGAGTTGTAAATTACATTTTTTTAAATGTAGTTGTCAGTTGTGTGTATGTCTGTGCACGCGCGTGCGATAGTGTGTGTGTGTGTGTGGAAGTGTGGGGGGAGAAGTTTCAATATTTCTTTCAAGAGAGACAATCGTGTTGGAAAGAATACACCTAGATTATTTGCAGTTGTCGCCTATTTCACTGATGATACAATACAAACAAACAAAATTAATATTAATTTTAATTTTATTTATTTTATTATTTTTACGACTGATTATTGTATTGTCACGTGGAATACACAACTATGCCAAGTTTCAGAGCTATTGCTCCTCTGGAAGTGATTGAAAAATCGATTGCAAGATTTGAAGGTTACAAGAGAGTGACAAGAGAGTGACATACGTTGCAAGTTAAAGAAAAGACTGTAAAAATTACTAATATTTACTTTACAAAATGGTTCAGACTAGATGTTCAAATGAAACCTAGTTACTAAGTAATACATTTTTGAAAGTGTTCAGTTCTTTTTTTTTCACCCTGTAGTTGTAACAATGTTCAGTTGCAGTTATTAGGTCTCACTGTCGTGAGAAATTCTAATCCACATATATAAATTAAAACGTAAATGCAAAGCCTAACAAATAAATTTAATAAAAGGAAAGAAGAATGGTAAAGAACAGTGCTGTCACAATGACTGTACTCGAAATCCCCCTTGTTTTCTGCTTCGTCTGCAAATTGTAACGCTTTCACGTTGATAGTAAAAGCCTACTGTATTACTACACGCTTTCTTCAATGAAACGTGTACTGCCTTTCTAAGAAAAACCTTGAGATACGCAGCTGACCTAGATTTAATATTTCATTCATTCCATACACGGCGTAACTAAAAGACAGATAAAGCAGGAGAGAGAGAGGGACGACTGGAAGCAAGGACGCATGCAACACTACACGCGTCGCGCGATTAATAGTAACGCCAATCCCACGTGTAAGGCCTGCACTAACTTTTTTTCAAATAAACAGTGTCAGAAAAACACTACAACTACTACAAGAATCAGGTTTTAAAACATGAAAAATGCTTATTAGGAAATATGAAATTCTACTGAATTACATCTAAGCTCCTGAAAGTACAGAAGACACCCTATGACAAAGAAGTGAACGCGTGGTAAAAAACAAATATACGACTATCTTTGGAAAACACATATTTTGAACGCCACCATGTAGCTCGCTTTAACTTATATATTATTGTACGGCAGGACTTGCTAGCCACGAATATGTTATGTGTTACGCCTTTAGTCTGTTAATAAAATAATTATGGCCAAAATACAATAGTGGGGGTGCCTGACAGCATGAAATCATTTCTGCTCATAAAATTTTTTTATAACGTGTTTGAAAAACATTACGTTACGGAAATAGCCTACCATGTTAACTCCTATTTGATTGGCGGGAATGAGATGTAAGACTAAACACGATTAGTTGGACTGCAAATACTAGTTTTCTGTTGTTATGGGAAACGAATAGAAGGGGTACTTTTTTTGAAAAGATATGTAGACATGGCATGATTGGTTAGATCTGCCAATATAGTCAGTTCAGAGCGTCTGTTCCTTGCCACATCTTGTAATAAACCTACTAAGAACAGTGCGTTGAGCACCAGTGCATATTTTTTTCTAAAATAAAAGCCTGGGACAAGAGGCAGATCGGAATTTGTGCCTATTCATTGCCAGTCAACGAAACTGTTTATTATTTCCATTGCATTGTGGGACGGTGGTCAAAAGTCATTGAGGCAGTATTTGGCCTGAGTTACTGAATCCTGAGGCTGACAGCATACTACTGGGTCCAGATAGCGACCAGTGAGGTGGCTCCAGAACTCATTGAAGTAATCGAGCAGAGGAGTCCTTTACTGCAGTCATCACGAAAGTTAAGAAAGTGTGGCCATGGAGCTCAACATCATGTGCCCCCCCCCCCCCCTAAAATTGACAGTAAATAAAGAGGGAATATAAACTGTTTAAATTGACAGGAACTGTGAACTTTTCCCAATGATAAGACACTTGAAGTCATGATGACAAACAACACTCTAGCTTGAAAAACAAAACCAGTATTAACTCATATTACTACTTCACAACTTACACACATAAGATAAGAATAATAAAATATGTCAATAACAAGAGTAAATTGATAAACTGTGTACATACTACTTGTAAGAATATTGATTGTGATTCCTGGTTCACTGTGTAGTTGAATCAGGATATCTCTATGTAAAGAAATTAATACATATATATATATATATTTGACTTTTCAAACTGGACTCGTTTAAGATCAGTCTCATAGAATGTACCATGTATGTGTAGTGTTTGTCACAGTGTTGTCAAGTGTGGTGGAGTAAATTAAATTGTTTATCTGTCTGTTGTTGTTGTGACTTACACTTCATCATTTTCATAACCCTAGACATTCAACGTAGTCATCACAATATTCCAGAATAATTCTGACTGAGGTATAAATGTGGTAGCAAGTAAGGTCATCTGTAAACTCCCACATTTGATACTTACTACGTGTGATGCATGAGGTCAGCTGTGAAGGCTCCTGAGATAAATTGTAACTGAGAGTTGTCAGAAGGCCCTTCTCGCTACCACTACGACCTCACACTTATTTTTTTTTTCTAATGAATGTGACTACGTTAAGTGTCTAGGGTATTGATATGTAATGTGGTGTGATAGTTTATAGACACACACACAGATATTTAAGAAGTCTAATAATATTAACAAATGTTATAATACACTGAACTAACTCAAGTGTGTAAAATTTTTGATAGAAATTTTTTTTTTCATTTATTTTGTTCTGGATCACGTTTTATGTTGACCAGAACTTATAAAAGATTTAGAAATTATGAAAGGAATGCATAGAATATTACATAATAAATGCAAGAGTGTACATATGTATGTACTAGACTATTTAGTTTTATTAATGTTTATACTAGTCATCTAATTGGGAGGATAGTTAATGGTTGTGCTGTTGGGGTGGCCTCATCACTCCAGTCTATATTGACTACACCTTGTCCAGAAATGGCAGGAATTTTATGGGATTGTTAGTAACTAAATGGAGTTGGTGAATTTCCAGCAGACCAGAGGCTCACTCAACTTTGAAGATGTAGCTCTGGTGCTGAGATCTGGTGGCCCCACCTCTCCGTGCTTGGGGCAATAATAGTGGTCTGGTGGCCCCACCTCTCCGTGCTTGGGGGCAATAATAGTCTGCTCTGACACAACGTTACTGCACGGATCCACTCTGGTAAAATCACCAACTTAGTTGACACCGCCTTGGTGACAACTGAAACTCACAGCTCAGATTATGAATAAAGAACACAGAAATGCTAGCAAAACTCAGCTGAGCTGCTGGCTATAGTATGGCGTCCCTGAACTTATTTCAATTTATTTCATTTGGAAATCACCACACTTGAAATTTACTGTGTCTATCACTGAACAACTATTGAGGAATGGCAAAAAAGCTCGTCTGAGCGCGGATAATATGATTGTCTGTGGCCAATCAATGCCTTGGTTTTTTTAAATTCAAATTTCCTACACTAAAGTCATTTCAGTCATGCTTCAGTCAAGTATGGATTTTTATCTGTTAGTCCGTCCGTCTCTACTTGCGTTTTCACAAAAACGTACTTGTTTTTTGAACCAACCTATTCGTCCCCTCTACACTTTTTGCCTGAAAAGTTATTTTTAGCCACAGCTTCCACCAATTCCCCTTCTCTTTCATTCTAACTAGATTTGGACACTTGAGTCTTCAAGGTCGCGATTTTTGTGCAAATAGTGAGATGTTTGATTCAATGCAGTCTTTCGCTGTTGTGAACAACACAGTCTTTTGTCAATGTCTTCATTATTATCTATCCGTCTGTATAATTAAAAGCATATTATTTCACTGCTCAGAATGGGCCATCCGGCCAGCTAATTTTTATATTCCTAACATTAATATTAAGAAAAAGTTACTTTTTGAATTTTGTAATATTTCAAGCATCTGCGTTTAGCCGCTGAATTCAAATCAAAGGCTTGGTATCGCAAAAGCGTCCAATAAATGACTGTGGCGTATCATATCCAAGGTCCCTTCTGTCGAATTCCTTACTTTATGTCAACTTGGGGGGGGGGGGACGTGACTTTTCCTCCTTGCCCCACCAATTTGCGTCCATTAACCTCGCTAGTTCAAGTACGCGTTCAGTCAGATTTTTGTCTTTTGATCCTCGTTCCGTTTTGCCTTCAAGTCTAACACCTGATGACCCGCGGCGCGGGCGATCATGTATTCCAGCAGCTTACGCATTGGTTTTTTATCCCTACGTTGTATCATTGGAGATATTTTGACGTTGTATCACTGTTAATTTTTACGACAGGTGTGGAGTCCGGTTCCACGTGGACATTTATTAGTGTGAGATATCCTGAGAAGATAGAGGTGGCCTATTAATCTAAAGTGGGCAACTTTAGTTCATCGTTAGCTGCTGTACACTTGCTCACAAGTCAGTACATCGTACTATTTTAATTATCGTGCAAGTTTACCTTCCAGTTCAGAAAAAAGTTGTGATTTCTTATCCAATGTGATTCTCTGAATATACTTGAAAATCTCTCATCAATAAATTAAGATGAGACGTCATCAGTTGACTGTAAAAATTATTCGGGGATTACTTTCAGCACTTTACCAGACAAGTGCCAGTGGAATAAGTGATGAGAAATAGACGCCGGCGACATTAAGTTTATATTTTCATAAATTTTAGTTCTGCCGTTTTGTCTCTTTAATTGCTTCTTTCCTGCTTGTTCCACAATCTCTCTGTTTCTGTCAATTTATTATATGAAGATATTACATTTAACGTTTTTGTAATCCTTTAAAGCTTAGCTTTGAAGCAAACATTAAATAAAATCTTACGATAGCAGTGCAAGGCATTCCTTGTTTTGAAACCCCCAAGGTAAGAGAAGCAGAGGTATAGCAAAAATAAAAAACGCAGGGAGAAGAGAAGTGGAGACAGATTTGAAAATGGTGAGAAAGACAGGGAAAGAACTTGAGCTGATGACACGTGACAGGAAGGACTTGGTGTGAATCTATTCACGGATCAGGCTCCTTGGGGAGCTAACGGGTATTGATTGATTGACTCTCAACATTTCAGTTTTCCTAATAGTCATCTGCACTACGAACTTAAAAGACATATGTCTTCTTGTTCATATAAATCCTCACCGATGTATCGCCTTCGATACATTCAGATCATGTGGTCAATGATTCAATCTGTACACTTTCACGTTTTTCATCAGTAACATACTTTTCCAACTCATCCATGGTTCACAAATCATGCTCTCACTCTTAAGCAAGTTGTTAACAATCGAATCCTGCCGATTTAGTGTTTCATAAGTTCCACTTGTCTCAGCCAGATAAGTAAATGCCTTTCTGCCAATCAAGATAATAAAATTTCTCTAATTTCTTATTGATATCAAATTAGTTGCTTATCATGACCAAAAATACAACAGGTGCTAGAAATGCTATAACATTTATTTTAAATGCATTTGAATGCGAAACTTATTAACAATTTTTTTTAAATCTACTCATCACAGAACATCACATTACAGACATACACATTTCAAATAACCCAGTTATTCACTTCATTGCTACTTTTTACTAAAACGTCAATCAACGCCAGTGTCTTATAACACCCCAGGTACAATATTACGAAATCACAGTATTTTAAATGATTTTTCTTTTTTCTTTTTTTTAAATAAAGTTTTGCCTCGTTTTGGCGAGGCGCGTCCCGTTCAGCCTAGTCGGTTATATTAGGGCGCATGTCCAAATATAAAAGACCCTTTGGTCTGAACGACTACTAAATATTTTAACTGATACACCTCGATTCGCTAGTAACCACTACAGATATACTTCGTATAGTTTACAGATGTAAGAATACGATGTGTTTGCTTACTCTATATTTCCCAATAGATCCTGGTAGACAAAAAAAAATTGTGTGTTTGTGCGAATATTTATGTGTAGGTGTATGTGTGAGCACGTACTTATGTTTAAGTGTATGATAATTTTTGTTTCATGCGTGCGTGTGTGAGTGTATATATATATATATATATATATATATATATATATATATATATATATATATATATATATATATATATAGTTTGGAGTGTGTAAGCCTGTGTGTGTGAGTGCGTGAGTGAAAATACGAATATTATAGCCCGCGCTAAAAAATGTAAGTTAGTGTACATCATGTCACCTGATGTTTTACTTGTTTGAAATATGTCACGCTCGCGGTCAAATCTTTTATATATTTTCAAACAAATAACGCAGACAAAGATTTTTTTTTTTCTGTTTCTATATCAGCTTTACCAGCATCTAAGGCTAAACCACCACCGTTGCTTTCGCCTTCTACCTCAAATGGATCGTGCAAGATGGCCCCGATTACAAGCGTACCCATGCCAGGGTTTTATTTTCATGGAAACCTCAACGTGGACTGGACCCCTTCACTGAGCTCCTCCATGTCGTCGTCTTCTTTGACTTCATTCATGCCTACAAAGAACGGCCACCGCTTTCATGATAACATGGATGAAAACACGTTTGGAGCCAGATGTGCTGGTAAAATTTATGATTTAACATTTAATTAGCGAATGTCAGATGTATTCGAAATATTAAATAGTCCCGTTAATACTAACTGCTAAAGGGGGCCGTTCACAAATTACGTAACGCAATTTTTGACATTTTTCATCATACGGACAAGAAGATTAGCGGCCTACAGCATGAGCTACGTTGTCAAACCAACTACTCTAACGACTAAGCGCTATATTCTTCATGGAATAGAAAAGTAAAAATACGTGAGTATGGAAGTTATACTTCCAGCCCCTTAAATGGACATCGACTTTTATAGGCTAGAGTATATACTATCAATCATGCTTAGACTCGGCTAGAACCAGCTATGAGCAGCTGTTTAGAGTAAAATAAAATAATAACATCTCTTGTTATAAGAATGAACTAAACAAATTACTTGGTAGACGGATTAGGGCCGGAAAAACGAGAACAAACCTCATGCTGTCTTTGCAAACAGAACGTATCAAGGTTGAAATTACGCGGTTGCCAGAAAATTAAGTGACGGCTACGGTCTGACTGTATAATTGATACAAGATATCATGAAACAAAATCGATTGTCTGATCACATGTCAGAGCTTCACCTTCATCATCACTCACATGTTGATTGAAAAATAAGGAAACCTTTGCTAAATAAACAAGTAGTAAACAAAGAAAGATATCCATGTGAATAAAATACAAGAACTCCCAGTGCTGTGTTGAACTAAAAAACTGGTTTCTTTTTGTTCAAGGTTTTTTTTTTTTTTTTTTTTTGGTGATGAGCTTAATTCCGAAGTTCTTGCTTTTGTCGAGGACGTTACAAGTTATCTGAGTTTGACTTATATAATTATGAGACACTTTGAGATATAACTAAAATTCAAATTCTACAAAGCAGCTTACAAGAACTACTAATGGATAAGTTTAGGATCTGCTCTCAGATCAATCAACAAATTAGAAACTTATACACGCCACCATGCCAAAGGAATGTACTTATATAACCGAACACAGCGATTAGCATGTTCGGTAACAAAGGCATAGTAGTCTTGGCATCAGTGTAAGCACACATGTGCATAAACAGCGACTGCCACACATGTTTTTACTCAGGAAACCAATAACTTTACCACGACAGGCAAGCGCTCTAACCACTTTGCCAATCGAAAGCTCTTAAAATACGTACCGTACGTACGCGTATTTGATTCATATCTGTTTTTTCCCCAGACCTGAATGTCAAAGCAGACCAGATTTATTGGCACAAATTCTTTCGTCACCTCGTCTTTGTTGCGGATAGTATTTTCTATGTTACGGTATTTAAATTAATAGTTTGGTCACTTCCGTTTAACATGGTCAACGCCAGCTGTTCTTGTTTGTTTCGTTAGAAAAGCCTTAAAGGGGAGTCAGATCGAAGTAAACATTTAAGTCTTGGAAATATAATGTTTGTTGTATACACTTTTATTCAATTTTATTTTAAGACTTCATAGCTGCATTCTAATTCTAACTTTAGATTGATATAAAGTAATACCATCCTAGCATTTTTTACTAAGAAATATGGAGAAGCCCATTTTGAGGGAAGAACAATATTGCCTGTTCCCACAATATACATCGTAATTTCTGTCCTTTTTTATATTTTTATTTAACATGTTTGCTAATTTCGTTTGTGTAGCACGTCCCTTTCAACCATTTACTATATTCATAGAACTTTTGGTTATATCAGGACGTTATATCGTAATTTCTCATATGCTCCTCATGACTGAAATACACAGTTTACGGCCAATGGGGTTACAACTTTAATGAATAGTGTACATTTTGTTACTTACCATATTCTATTATATATTTGTTCTTCTTTGTTGATTATTCCTGACGGAACTTGTGAAAATACCTTGTTTATTTATAGACTAAGAAATATGGAGTAGCCCTTTCCATCCCTGCTAAGTTCTGAGTCTGTATTCGTGGTTATCATAAACTCTCGTATTATAAAACTTTTTCACATTTAGATTGTTATTAAACAGTAATAATAATAGTATTAATTTATATCAATCAATCAATCAATCATTTCTTTAGCTCCCCAAGGAGCATAGGCCTTCAACTAACACATCCCAAATCCTCATGTCCTGTGCCATCAGCTCAAGATTAATGTGTATAGTTTTGTTGTTGTTTGTTTGTTTGTTTGCGAGATTTACCTTTTTGTGGCGAGGCACGTTCATTTCAACTTAGACTTAAGTTCTGTGGTTACATCAGAGTGCAATTTGCCATTCAAAAATATGAGAACTCTGTTAACTGAAGCGCTATGTTGATAAACTCAAAGCCCCAAAAAGGACTACTAGCATCTATCAGCTAGCATAAAGTAGCCCTGAAAAGGACTAGTCCTTAAACGGACTGCTAGCCCGATCAGCGTTGGCAAATACTGTTCCGAAAAAGACATATTACCAACTGCTAGCATGAAGCCCTGAAAAGGACTTGCCCTAAAAAGGACTCGCCAGCTACGCCAACACTGCCCGTACCTCCTCAGTGTTCAGCGAACACCGGTTGTCGTTAGGAAGATAGTATAGTTTTGTTAATTTTCTCTCAATTTTTATTGGTTTGTCAAACTTTGTAGATAATGAGTTGGGCTATTTACATTACTATTTTGATGATGTAAACATCTATCTCTAAATCTACATAATAGAGTATCCAATGGTTATATACTGACGCTTGTTTTGGTTGTGTTTTTCAACACTGCATCTCCAGAGGCAGGCTAACGCTTAGCACTATTCCTAAAGATAGTGACGAGTTATGTTTTTAAACTTACATTAGTGAGCCACTAAGGTGACGCTGTGCGTGGGGTCTAGTACTCTAGTAACCTCATAATGTAAATCAGATTACTACAAAAACCACCACTGCAAGGGCTCATGAAGTCCCCTATATTGTAGGCTTCCTGCATAGGGACTAACCTCATTGTTTATCCCATGCGCCCTTAAGAAGCGAATAACAGAAACATTTATAAGGTATTTTACATATACAGTAATTCATTCTTAAATGTATAATTAAAGGGAAATCACTCATGAATTTATTAAAGGGAAACCATTCGCAATGAATATTAAAAGGGAATCATGCATAAGTTATATTATATGTTATAGACAGTTTAAGTACCGGTATTTATATTCTTTTCCTATTTTATCAATTTCATTTAACAAACGCAGATCACAATCAAAGCCGAGGTGGACGTGCAGAGAATTCTCCCATGAAGTCAAACAGTCACAATAATCAGTTCCATCTACCTGATGCCATGTACTCCGGGGATTCTCGAGTGAGCAGCATTGTGGCTCTTCGACTTAAGGCTCAAGAGCATCAAGAGAACGTCAAGGCTTGACTCTTTAACTGTATCCTATAATCTGTCTATGTTGTGTGTTCTAATCTAAGATCTTATTTAATGTTTGCTTCAAAGCTAAGCTTTAAAGGATTATAAAAACCTTAAATGTAATATCTTCATATAATAAATTGACAGAAACAGAGAGATTGTGGAACAAGCAGGAAAGAAGTTATTAAAGAGACAAAACGACGACAGAACTAAAATATTAGAAAATATAAACCGGCGTTCATAATCTGTTCATGGTCACGATGACAAGTGAGTGTAAAGTGATTTTTTTTTTTTTTTTTTTTTTTTTGGTTTTTTTGTTTTGTTTCTTGATTGGCTGATTTTTGGACCCTGTCAAACAAAAAAAAAAAACAACAACAACAACAAAACTAGTGTTTGTTTTGTGCATGAAATACCCAGTTTAACCCCATATGGGTTATAATTTGGGTATATAGTGTTCCAAGTTCAGGGAATGTTGAAAAGATGAAGACAGAGATAGAATTGGTAAGAAAACATCAAGAGATTTACCGGTAGTACTCGTAGTATGTCAGCATTAACCATCACGACAAGAGAAAGAGATAGTTGCAGGTATAATGCAGCCGGCCTTCCATATACAGACGTTACTTGTACCCGACTTGTAGTTGACACTAATTCTCAAATCATCCAATCCTAGATCTAAAAATTTCGAGCTCAAACATAGATGGCGTAGAACTTTAGCAATAAACGTCGTTACTGAAGCCTGATCGGAAAAACATAATTTTGGCGGTTGTTCAGGTTAGCGTGAGGGGTAAATATTTAAATAGCTAGCATTTGTAAAACGACGATCTATAAAACGATGACAGAAACAAAGACTAGTAGATGTATTTACAGACACTACGTTACAGCACAAGATAGAACATAAGAGAATGATATTTTTTTTATTTTTTTTTTGAAACAAAAGAAAACTGCATTTTATTTATTTATTTTTATTTTATTTATTTATTTTTTCGTCCAGCTTATTTCAATAAAGGGCACGCAAGTTTTATGTCTTTTGGAAGAATAACCCAACGGATTTTAAAATACATTTGTGAGGTACTGTAACCGTGTATGTTTATACGGCACTAGTAGTTATATTGATTTTATGTAGTCAGAGTTAATCCTTCATATGTTGTGGTGGTTCAAGTGCTAACTGGCGTTCCGCCAGAGATCGTAATACTTGACCTTTTGTTATTTTTTTCAACCCAGGAATGTTCTTCCCTTTGAGTTTGGTGATAAGCAAAACAGTTTCAGCACAACAACGTATATCCACAAGAAATTATTGTAAAGTTCCACAAACAGCAATGTAGAAAAATTCAATTAAAGTTTATTGATGTCATTAGACAAACACAGTAAATTTCACAATGATGATGGGTTATCCAAGATGAAAAATATGTAATCCAAACGAATAATATAGGTACATCCAAATAGAATAATATTTGTATATCCACAAGAAATATATATTGATTTGTCTACTCAAAAACTTGTCTTGGTATCCTCAAAGACTAAGTTCTCCTAACGGTATCTGTAAAAATCCTCTAGTCTAAAATCATGGTTTCATTAGAATCATAAATCCTGAAATCGCTACCTATCGCCCACAACTCTTCTATTTATACTATTTCTTCTTTTTTCCCGCCTTTTTTCACACGACCCGTCCTTTTTTTCACACGACACAATAGTTAACATTTGCACTCCTCTCCTCAGCTTTTAGACCTTTTTGCACACGACATTCTGTTATTTCGACTTTATTTTCACATGTGTGATCTTTTCCAACTTAACAATAGGATTAAAAAAAACCCAGATCACACAAACATTCATTTCCCACTTTCGCGCTTATAAAACCCATTCATTATTATCTGGGACTGGCCTACGTTTGCCCTGTCAGAGCAGTTACTGGCAACTGAACTTTGAATACTAAAAACTTGCGGTCTATGGGTGAAACACAGCAGAAAAAAGGCAAATTTTAGCTTTTTTGGGTATTTTGTTGCCCAAGATATCTCAAATGTGAGTACAACTTGAGTTATGAAATTTGGCTGTTTCATTTGTTAATATATGATAATGATGTTATACTAAAATAATTTTGATTGGTTTGATATCTGAGTTTTTTGGATTTTAACATACCAATCGAAAAATAGTTGAAATTTTTAAGGTGATATCTTAGCTATTTCTTAACAGTTTTGTAGTTTGTTAACATACGTCCTTTATTTTAGTTTATTTTTATGAGCACTGTGTGTACAGCATGTGGCCCAAATTTTACTGCTTTATCACTAATTTGTGTGAAAAATGCAGTTTTGAGAAAATTAAGAAAAAAGGGAAGAATTATACTTTTACACAAAATTTACTCATATCAGTATCCCCCTGCTATGTAGGAATCATCTCTGGTATTTTCCTTTATTGATTCCATGGGCTGTTTCATACATCCCAGCTTACTTTTCATTAAATTCTTCATTTCAGCAGACTGCATGCGCTTTTCGTCAGTTTCCGAAAAAATACATCCTTTCTCTGGTAGACATGTACTTTGTGAGTGGAAGCGATTGCTCTACCCTCAGCAGACTCAGTACATGTAGTAGAGGCTTTGCTCTCAATATTCACAAGATTAGGATACCCTTATCAGATATTAACAGAAAATGGTTCTCAGTTCAGAGGGAAACTGATGGAGGAAGTTTTTAGTATTTTTAAAATTATACTTGTCCACACATTTTATCATCGACAATCCAATGGACAAGTGGAAAGAAATAACGGGACTCTACTTACAATTTTACGGAAGCTCGCACAGGAAAAACTAGAATACTGGGATTCGTTCTTACCTGCAGCTTTATTTGCGTATAAGGAGGTACCCCACCACTCTACTGGAATACCTCCAGCCACGTTATTATTTTGACGACCCGTCAAAGAACCCCATGGTTAATAAAAATTAGCCAGTCAAAATTATTTTTACACATGAAACGATGTTTAAAAAACTGTAATTCTGTTTGCTTCAGGGAAATGAATACCGAAAAATTTTTTTAATCCATGCATTAGAAGCGAAGATATACCAATTTGTATATTTTGCATATATAATTAGGTACAAATACACCTGCCTGGCATCATTTTAAAAATTTATATAAAATCATCCACAAAGGTTTTAGTGAAAATAAGCATACAGAAATGTGGGCAAATGAATGTACTTTCCAGTGCAATATATATCTAAAATTTGATATTTTCAATGAAATTCTACATTTTTGGGGGTTAAACCTCCCTTTAGGTCACAGTCGTACCTCTGTAGCCAGTGGTTACTTTATTCCAGAGTCAAGGGTTGCTTTTTATTGATCAGCAATATCAGGCAATGCCCTCTGTACTTCTCAGCGGTTCTCTGGGAAGATAAAGGGAGAATTGGGTACGGTATATTGTTAATAGACGAATAATATTAGGCTGTGCATGAGGCTGGCAACCAGAGGATGTAAAACAAATTGTTATTGAAACCACCGCTGTAAGACTTCTTGAATTCTTTGGTGCAGCCTTCCTACAAGGTGACTAGCTGCAGTGGTGACCCCATGCTCTATTGGGAGCGGAAAGATAAAGGATGACGAAGATATCGGGAAAAGTGACTTTAATTAATGTGTTACTTGCATGATGTAGACCAACTTACAGACAGACGTGAAAAAGGGGTGGAAGGAACTTCAGCTGATGGCACGTAACAGGAGGACTTGACATGTGTTTGTTAAAGGCTTATGCTCCTTGTGGAGCTAAAGGGTACTGATTGATTGATTACAATATATGAAACATTTATTTTATTTTAATTTTTAATGCATTTGGTAAAAATAACAAAGGTGGATCACTTAAACTTGCTTTGTTTTTGTTTTTTAATCCATTACTATTTTTATTATTTTTAGTGAGAACTGAATATTGCTTGTTCAGAACGGTTGTCACTCGGGCCCATCATCATGTGACATATTCTTTCCAGAACGTTGTCTCCATTACAGCTGCTCTGAACGCATCACGATTCTGGGCAAGTCGACCTGCATCAGCCAAAGACAAGTTCAGACTCTCTGTGATGTCCTGGGTCCACCGTCGTCTAGGTCGACCCCTTCCCCTTTTTTCCAGGGACCATGCCTTCCATCACTGTTTTTTCCAGACTATTATGTCTTTTTATATGACCGAAAAAATTTCAGCTTCCTTATTGCGATGGTATTTAGGAGCCAATGTTCCTGTACGTTTAGTGAGTGCAGTACTTCTCTGTTGGTCTTTTTTTCTGTCCAGGGTATTCTCAACATCCTTCTGTAGCATTTCATTTCGAATGATGTAATCTTTTTTGCAACTGTTTTATTGAGTGTCCAAGTCTCGCAGCCGTATGTTGCTACTGGGAATATACATGCTCTGATCAGTTGTAACTTTGTTTCTTTGCTTGTGCCTTGCCATAGGTTTTTCATCTGTATTAGCTTATGTGAAGCAATTGCAAGTCTTCTTTTAATTTCTACTGCACAGTCGCCAGAGCTGTTAATGATTGATCCTAAGTATTCGAATTCATTGACACTTTCCAGTTCTTCGTTATCAATTTCAATTTCTGGTTTGGTCTTTACTTTGTCTGTTGTCAATACTTTGGTCTTCTTGGTGTTTAGGTATAGATTCTGGGCCTCGCTGTGTTTTTTGGTGGACAGAAGTAATTGTTCAAGTCCTTTTGGGTTGGTCGATAGGAGGACTGTGTCGTCAGCATATCTGATTTCCGGGATCTGGTACCCGCCGATGTTAAATGAGTCAAACTCTGTGTGTTCTTGGTCATCTCTTACGTTTCTCATGATATTCTCGGCATAAATGTTAAACAGGTAAGGGGAAAGGGTACAGCCTTGTCTTACTCCTTTCTGTACTTCAAACCATTCTGATGTTTCCCCCTCTATTCTTACGGCTGCCTGTTGTTCTTGGTACAGCAGTGCGATGAGTTGTATAAGGTGGTTTGGAAATCCCATATTTTTCATAATAGCCCATAACTGCTGATGTTGTACACAATCGAAAGCTTTGGTGTAATCAATGAAACAAGTATGTAGGTCAACGTTGAATTCTCTACACTTTTCTATGATGATCCTCATGTTGAATATATGATCTCTAGTGCCTCTACCTGGTCGAAAACCCGCCTGTACTTCATTTATTTCTGTTTCTAGCTTTTGTTGCATCCTTTTCATTATGATTTGTAAAAGTATTTTGCTGACATGGCTTATAAGAGCTATAGTTCTGTAGTTTGTGCACAGTTTCAGGTTGCCCTTTTTTGGCAAGGGTATGTAAATTGATCGTTTCCATTCCTTGGGCCAAATTCCGCTTTGCCAGATCTTGCAGCATAATGCATGGTATATACGAGCGCTGCCTTCTCCTCCTGCCTGTATCATTTCAGCTGTTATTTCATCACAACCAGGAGATTTTCCACTTTTTAAGTGTTTGATTGCATTCCGGACTTCCTCTATGGTAGGTTCTGGTTCACGTTCCGCTTCATTCATGACGTTGTTATCTGCCGCTTTGTTTATTTCCGTATACATTTCTTGACTGTACTCCTTCCATCTGTTCAGAATATCTTTACGTTCTGTTAGAGTATCGCCTTTCTTGTCGTTTATTGCTCGGGGTGATGATTTAAAGTTGCTGTTTTTCAATGTTCTTACTTCAGAAAACATATTCTTACTCAATCCCTGTTCGCGCATTTCCTCTATTTTCCTGCAGGTGTCGTTTATGTATTGTTGTTTGTCTTGTCTGACTCGTTTTTTAATCTGCTTTGTGTATTCCTTGTACAACTCCTGATTTTCTGTATCTTTTTTGGACTTCATTTTTCTTCTCTCTACCACCAACTTCAGTGTTTCGTCTGAGATGTATTCTCGTCTCTTTATACTTCTTTTAGGAATTAACCTCTGTGCATTTGTAATATATACATCTCTGATGTTATTAGCAAGTTCATCTGGTGTCATTTCCTCCTGTACTGCCATAAGAATGTCAAATTTGTTCTGAATATCGACACTGTACTCTTCTGGTATGGCGCTTGTGTCATAACGTATTACTTTGTCGCTTGTAACGACTTTTTTCAATTTGAATATATCTACTTCAATACGTTTAGGTACCTAATGTAACGTTCACAAGAAAATTGGTATTTACAACAGCTGTGTTTAAAACAAGACTCTCTGAAATAATTGTTTAAAGAAACATACTGAATTAATGGCTCATCACCATTCACAATCCGACGCCCGCCTCTTCAAATATGAAACACGGTTTACAATTCCAGTTCATTGTTTCTCTTACTTTTGAAATCTTAATTTAATGGAATTATTTCTATTTTGTTTTACATTGTTGTAGTTATTATATAAAATCTTCTGGGTCAATGCAGGTCATCATCACCATCATCATCACTCTACAGCTGCCCGAGGAGCATAAACCGTCAACAAACTAATGCCAAGTCTTCCTGTGCCAAGCTATCAGCTCAAGGTCTTTCCATATTTTCTTCATTTCTTTTATATCAGTCTCCAGTTCTCTTCTCCATGTGTTCCTTGGTCTCCCTTTACTCTTACCCTGGGGATTCCACAACAAGGACTGCCTGGTAATGCTGTCAATAGATTTTATGAATGTGTGTCCTATCCATCTCCAGCGTCTTCTTCTCATCTCTTGTTACACTGGTACTTGTCTGGTTCTTGTTATCTCTTGTTCCACTGGCACTTGTCTGGTTCTTGTTATCAACTCCACATTAGTGATTTTGTCATACCACTTTAATCCTTCTACTACTCTAAGCAAGCATCCATTTATGCGAGTCTGTAGCTTTCTGGTTGGTGATTTTTGTTGCTTTTTTTTTTTTAAATAAAGTTTTGGCGAGGCGCGTCCCGTTCAACCTAGTCGGTTATATTAGGGCGCATGTCCAAATATAAAAGACCCTTAGGTCTGGGATTTTAATTTGTTTGTTGCTGTCCATGTTTCAAAGCCATACAATAAGAACTGACTTCACATTTGAATTGAACATTCTGATTTTTGTGTTGGACCTGATTTATTTTAACATCTATATATCTATAATATCTATATATTACTGTATATGGGTGCTGAACCCATATCGCTGGAAAAAGGACCTTAGCTAAAAATATGTGCTACTGTATTTGTAGCTAATTTTTAAAGTCGCGATTGGGTCCTTTTTCCAGCGATACGGGTTTGGCCGCCATTTTCGGTCGAACCTTAGTTGTCGTCACTCTCTATATACAGGGCACTAGTTCCAATGTGAGAGAAGTGGAGGGAAAACGAAGGACACGTGGAGAGGAAAACGAGGCAGGAAATGGTATGAGGAGGACATGGGTAGACCTTAAGTTGATGGTACAGTACAGAAAGACTTGGCATGAGTTTGATGAAGGCATTTGCTCATTGAGGAGCTGAACAGTAATCAACGAATAACAAAATATACACTGGTCATAGCAACATGTAGATAGATACTTAGATTATATTCTTCATTTGTATCCCAGATATGCCTTCTATTTGCTTATTCGTTGCTTATGTTTATGTGCCATACATTAATGATCTGCAAGTAATGCCAGATGGCTCTTGCCTTTGTCAATGGTTTGATAATAATACATGTCATATTGTGGAATGTATATTTTGGCTATTCCTGTTCACTTTTTTTCAGATCTGCCATGGTGCCAATTTATATATATATATATATATATATATATATATATATATATATATATATATATATATATATATATATATAGAGATATATATATATATATATATATATATATATATATATATATATATATATATATATATATATATATATATATACATACATATATACATATATACATATATACATAGAGAGAGAGAGAGAAAAGAGAGAGAAGAGAAGAGAGAGAGAGAGAGAGAGAGAGAGAGAGAGAGAGAGAGAGAGAGAGAGAGAGAGAGAGAGAGAGAGAGAGAGAGAGAGAGAGAGAGAGAGAGGAGAGAGAGAGAGAGAGAGAGAGAGAGAGAGAGAGAGAGAGAGAGAGAGAGAGAGAGAGACTGGAAAACCAACTCAATCAGTACTATCCAGAAGGTTCAAGAAACATGCCACAAAATTATGAACTTGTACGGAACAGAAATATACATGCAATGGATACCTGGCCACATAAACATCACATTAAATGAAGTTGCTGATAGACTGTCAAAGAAGGGAGCAAAAATGCCACAGATTGATCACCCACTGAGTATGTTAACAGTTAAACAAATAGTCAAAAACAACTGTAAAGAAGTTTGGCTGAACACGTGGGCACAGGCTAAAACAGGAAGAAGACTCTTCATTCACCAAACAGCCCCAAATAAGAAAGATGCTATGAACGATATCGAACGAAGGTACCAAACCAAAATCTTCAGATTGAGAACAGGCCACTCTACACTAAATGGCCACAGAAACCGACTAAGTTCACAAAATATAGCAAAATGTAGACACTGCCCTAACCCGTTGGAGACAGTAGACAGTAGTAGTTGGAGACTACAGTGCCCTGCACTTCAGGGACTGAGACAACAACTGCTACCACACAACCCATCCATAGACAATACAGTGTATGGCAGCTCAGAACAGCTTATACGAACTGCGCAGTACCATATAATGGCATCAAGGTCACCAAGAGCTGACGCTCAGTGACAGTGGATCAAAGAAGAAGAAGAAGAAGAAGAAGAAGAAGAGAGAGAGAGAGAGAGAGAGAGAGAGAGAGAGAGAGAGAGAGAGTAGGTGTCACCAACATAATTTGCATGATATATTGGATACGAAGTCTCCATCTCATCCCGACTTATAACTCATTACTGTTCAAGTCAACAGAAAAATAAAATATCACTTTAACCATTTGTAACTTTCCTAACTTCTGTAATTTAGTTACAGCATATACTTCTTCTTCTTCTTCCTCGTTCGTCCTGAAAAGGACGTTGGTTGCGTTGTGTCTGTTTACGCCGGAGCTGCGATATCTGCGCCTTTCGGCCGACACATCCGACTTCGGCACGGCATTTTTTTGGGACCGGGTTTGCCTTCCCTCTTCGATCCCTACTCTCTCAGCCAGACTGCAGTGATGCAGACTGTTTCCAGGACCACCACGTGGAGGTTCGCTGACCCTGACGCAAGCAGTCAAGCTATGGGTCGCTGACTGCATTCTCTATTGCTGCGTCTTTGGGTCCCACAGCATATACCACTATCTCTGCACTACTTTCACGGTTCAATAAATAAGTCAGGTGATTTCACAGGCCTACCTAAGCTCTCTCAATTTTCCGAAGAATAACTGTTACTGTTACATGAGTAGCATTCACCACACTGGTATCACTGTCTTTCCCAACAAAGTCATTGCCATGTAAGAGTAAATAAAAGTTACCTCCGATATTACACACGTCTTCGTCTAATTTACTCTAAATTTAAGTTGTGTGAGTAGAAAGGAAGAGAGAGTGATAGTATATATATTTGAAGAAAAGTTGCCCGCAGTTGTTGTGTTTGTCAGATTTGATGACAAGTATACAGGCGCACTGTCACTTATTCAGTCGGTTATTTGATTCCCATGTATATCTTCTTCTTCTTTTTCGTTCGTCCTGAACAGGACGTTGGTTGCGTTGTGTCCGTTTACAGCGAAGCTGCGATATTTGCGCCTTTCGGCCGACACATCCGACTTCAGCACGGCATTTTTTGGATCGGGTTAGCCTTCCCTCTTCGATCCCTACTCACTCAGCCAGACTGCAGTGATGCAGCCTGTTTCCAGGACCACCACTTGGAGATGGAGTAGGGTCTTGGTCAGCTCTGGTTCGCTGACCCTGACGCAAGTAGTCAAGCTATGGGTCGCTAACTGCATTCCTCACTGTTGATGCGTCTTAGGTCCCGATTCCCATGTATATAAAGGCCAGTGCAACCAAAGCTTCCATTTACTTTTCTCCATAAACCCTTCTCGTTCTCTCTCTATCTCTCTCTCTCTCTCTCTCTTTCTCTATCTCTTTCTCTCTCTCTCTCCCTCTATCCTGTTGCACTCAGCACCTCTCATGTTTGGCATAGTGTTTCTCTTGCTTTGCTTTGCTTTTGATCCCCACAGGGTGCGAGTAACTAGACTCATTTACCCTTGGCGCGTGCAGCCTGGTACGGCGGTGGCTGCGCCACCGCCGTCCTTCTACACATGGTCCGTGTTGCCACACGGCCGGGAAGCCACCCACCGTGACTCCAGACGATGGGGCCGCAACCCGCCGTGCATCCACACGGTGTCAGACGATTGGGGGTGTAGTGTTTCTCTTCAAAATGTTCATTCTGCCATTTCTCTTTTTCGTGTAACTACTCATTGAGCATAATCAGGTACCTGTGATGATCTACCTTAGAAACACTGAGCTCTCTCAAGATCTACCTTCACAAAATCATGTCTGTTCAGGTGTCTGGAATTTGGAAAATTTGCAGCCTATATGTAAGATTTATCTCTGCCGGCCGATTTGCTTCTTGCAATTACATCAATAGTGCAATAGAAAATTGAAACTAAATTATATTTATCTAATATTAACTTCATATGAAAGAAAAGATTGGGTTCATAGCTCATGTAGTTTAAGAGTTATCAGAATGAGATACAGAAACAAGTGTGACGCCGAGCATCCAAGACACATACAAAATGATGCAAATTACCAGTTCAGCAGAAGACGAGTGATAATCTGCAGACTCCGCACGGGTCCCCAACAGATCGGGGTATCATCTATTCAACAAGCTAAAGAGTGTAGACGTGGCACTGATAAAATGACTGCCGATCACCTGCTTCAAAGATGCCTAACATATGAGGAACATAGAAAGCACATATGGCCGTCACCAGTACCATTTTCGGAAAAACGCTGTGGAGATGCAAACAGCCTGATGGTGACCATTGCTTTCTTTGAAAATATTCAAGTAGACGTCTGAGGGTGTATGAAGAAGAAGGAGCATATCGCACGGTGACAAAATAACATCGATCGTCACATTTTCCTGTGCCATTTTGTTATTCATTCTGAGCTCTTCACTTCCTTTTTCCACATATCTGAAAGTAATTGGTATTTTCCATTCATTGTTCACACGTCCTTCTTTCAACTCTTGTCATGTCGGGTCTTCATCGACCATCTTTACTGATTATTGGAATCATTGACTTTCGTTTGAACCCATGCTGACACCTGGATCTGTAGAGTGAAATGTTGTTTACGAATGTGTAACACACTTCCGACCAGACAGTGATTGGGAGCGCCCGATTAATACTTAAACTTGAGATGGCAACAGTCATTTGTCTTATCACTGATATTATTTTATGTCTGGCCGGGTTGTTGCTTGATAGTTGTCTGCTGGACCAGGTAAATGATATTATCATTTCCGGGTATATTGGTTGTAGGAAATGGTTCCGATAAGTTATTCATCTGTGAAGAGATTATCTGTGATAGCTCTATGAAGTCGTGAGTGTAAATATGATGGATAACAATGGAAGATGATATACATTATTATGACTGAATGGAACTACAAACCTGCCTATTTTGGTTTAATAATATTCAGATTTATTCTTTCCCGTAGTTTTTAAAATGTCTTCCAGTTTCCTTAGATTTGTATACTTATAGCTCTAAGTCAGTCGTTCCCAAACGGTATGGCGCACGCACTACACTGGCGTGGCACGTGAGGATGGCAGGTATGACCGGAAGATTCAAAGACAATCGCGGATTTAGAGATATTTTCTAAAAATTCATATGCCAAAAATAAATATGAAGGCCATTTTTTAAATTTATTTTGTTACCTGTGATATAATATAGAATTATATGTACTTCTTCTTGTTCGTACACTCTCAGACGTCAACTTGAAAGTATTAAGAAAGCAGTAGTCAGTTTGAGGCTATTTGAAAGCGGTTACACTTGCATCATGTTCCCCTCTCCATATAGCCGGTAGGTTCAATGGAACGGCAGTAGCCGATACAGTCTGGTACCAGTCACGTCGCATGAGTTACCAGAATAATGTCTAATCAACTTTAGACTGCCTAAGGAACTCTGACTAAAATGATCAACCCCAGACCTAAGGGTCTTTTATGTTTGGACACGCGCCCTAATATAACCGACTAGGTTGAACGGGACGCGCCTCGCCAAAACTTTATTTAAAAAACTATTTAAAAAAACTAAAATGATGATTAGACATCAATACATCAAACAAAATAGAAGCAATGTTAGTAACAAACACAGAACATTCGAAGTAGTCATGTAAGATGAACAAATTCGAAATTAAAGGAAGATCATTGGTGATCACGTAACAAACTAACAAAAATAAGAATTGCCTCCCCTAAATATCACCGCGACGACGGATAATAATAACAAATAACCGCGACATTTTGTTGCTACATACGCCATTTTCTTGAGAAGTAAACACTACCAGAGAGTGGGTTATCGCACCGACAGATCAAAATGACTTCATTCGACGAGCCTTCCATTTATAATTTACTCAACGTAGAAGAAGCTAAAGAGATAAAGCCAAAGCGGTGAATACTGTAATTATGTAGCCTATATTGTATTAAGTTCTTCTTCTTCTTCTTTGATCCACTGTCACTGAGCGTCAGCTCTTGGTGAGAATTGTATTAAGTTATCTGATGTGAGCAGACCTGTAGGCTACATTGCAAAATAGCAGGAATCGTGTTTTAGTTGTCGAATGTTCTATTACTTTTAGGGCCTACTTAAATTCGAACAAAATAACTTTGTTCTTTTTACGTAAACAATCTTATTAACTTGTCATTATATGCTTCAGATAAACGTATATTTATAAGCAGTAATTGAAAATTACATTCTTGGTAATGCAGGTTTAGTTTCAGATCTCTCAAATAGTTTTCACACACCAAGCTACTAATAAAAGCATATATGTGTCAAAGTGGTTACTGGCAATACGAATTAGAATAGTTGCTGGAAAATTATGCAGTAACGTTCTGTGATTGTTTTTTATGTTAAGCTATAAATGCTAGACATTTGGGCTTTTTTTCCAAGCTGAATTCAAGGTACTCGTTACTAAGAAGAATGAAATTTGTTTTCCTTGGTATAAATCCATCCACAGATTCATCAGCATTTTAAAACCTGAAACATACAAGATGTATGCAGCTATTCATAAAGATGTGCTACAAAGAATCGTAAAACCTGAGTGACAGGAATGTCCAAATTTTTGCTTTCAGGACAGAACAAACAAACAAACATTGCTGAAAACAGATAGCAACATGGGTGTGAAAACAGCTGGACGTGCAGATCTGAAACTGACCTCTAGTATTATTTATCTGGTAATATATTTAAGTGCACAGGGAAAGAATAAGAAAGGAAGCAAGGAAAATATGAAAAAGAGACATGTTAACAGAAAGGAAGTCTGAAGAATACATAACGAGTGATGTTTTGCAGAAAAGAAAGTCAAACAAATTGATATACAACTGGAATAATTGACATCCTTAGTGAAGAAACTAAATAAACGACTTGTATACTTTAATTTAGAGGAATATTTTATTGCCAAGAAACAGTGAGAACACTTAAGTAGAGGTCACGGCAGTTAGGTCTGAAAATACACAGAGAAAAGACAATGATTATGAAAATATGTGGGGCAAAAGATAGCCAGATTTCACTTTGAGACACATCCCTATAAAATGTTGACTCATACAAATATCCTGCAGCAGCTTGAATGGCTACTTAGTGCTATCAAAATGCAAACACAAAAGACAATAGAAACTTTATTGCAACTGGGAAATGTACGAAAATCAAAAGACATAAAGTTCAATTATTATTATTATGATGAAGTTCAACTCAAAAAGAATGTTCAAGTTAACTATCAAGGCAGTACTATTGTATGGCTCTTAATCATGGAGGACAGCTAAGAATTAACATCCAAACAGTTACAGACTTCCATCAATTGGTGCTTGCACATAATAGAAGTATTAAAACACAATGACAAGATTTTCAATATAGAACTGACAGAAAGAGCCAGACAAATACTAGTAGAACAAGAGGTGAAAAAAATACATTGTGGAGTGATAGGGTACACACTGAGGAAACCAGCTGATAGAACTACCAGGCATAACTTTTTCAGGAATCCCCAGGGCAAAAAATATAGGAGACCAAACACTATGAGAAGGTAATTGGAGAGAAATTTTTTAACAAGGGCTGCTGAGCTTCTTGCCTTTTGCAGCCAATACCAGATTGAAGACTCCTTGGTATTATTTACACTGTAGATCTAGGCTTTTCTGACATTCTGAAATGTGTTGAGTTGAAATCATGAACTCCACTTTCTCCAGCCTGACTTGCATTTAAAGGATCATCAAATGTGTTCCCAAGCAAGGAGGAAGAAGCACATGGCATACTGTTTCAAGGGGGTTTTCTAACTGCTGAGCTAAAATACAGTGCTCTGGCTCTCTCAAGGAATTGTCATATTCTACACAGAGCCACTCCTCAGCTCCTCCTTTCTATCATGGGTCCCCAGTGAGCTCCCTCTGCATGTTGCCAACTAGGTAAAAGCCAGTCATGTCTAGGGCTCAAGTGACTCCTCCAAGCTTAGGGTGCAATGCGGGTTCTTGACATGTTTCACCACAGAGTGAATCCCTGGAAATGTGTGGATGATTTCAAGATTAAATGAGGGTGTAATTAGCCTCACAGGCAGAGGTTCACTTCCACATCTGTACTATGGCATTGTGCTTAGCTGGTGGTCATATAAGGATGACTCCAGATATACCTCCATTACATGAGTTATGGGGTAATAATTGAATGAACAATTTATTCATGCTATAAAATTTACTGAGACAGTTGGCTATGTGCGAATGGTGGAAAAATATTACACTTAAAAAATGCCTGCTAGAGCTTTGGTCACCCAATTTTACCACAAAGCCCATATAAAAGTCATGATGTAAATACAAGAGTATAATATCAGTCAGGGAGAAATTGTATTTCCACTTTTGTAACCTGATAATTGAACCATTAGAGTAACCATTGCTAAAAAACAGAAGGTGTATATAGGGTATGATACACAGGGAAAAATATTTACTTCAAATGCTCGTATCCTGCATATAAATAGGATCAGATTTGAGACATTTTAACATTTAAATTCATAAATATTCAAAATATATATCAGCAACAGCAATGCATTGTTGACAATCATGAGTAACAGATTGACATTCTGTGTTGTTGCTAATGGAATAATGATGCATGCAATTTCAACTTCACATCTAAAATCGTGTAGTGTATGAGGACTTGAGGCTAACATGTCATTCATTGGAGTACCTCATTCTTTGATAATGTAATGTTGGATGGTTTAGGTGAATACTCTGTTTTCCCTTTACCGTGTCCAGAACGTGTACATGAAGACAGTTTCTAACAATGGTATGGTAATGCAGTGGCATACCACAGTGTTGAAAGTAGGACTCTTATAAGAACAAATTGTTGATTAAAGTTATTTTGTTGTCCTGCAGCATTGTTATGTAAATGGTATTTTAAACTTATTTTACCAACACCTCTGTACCTCAGTCATATTACACTAGTCAACAACCAAAATGTACCAGAAATGAAAATAGCTGATCTTAACTAATTTTGGTGTGCTGAAAACGAAAATGACATTAAAAGATGTTGATTGGCTCTAGTTTTCAAGATATATGCTACTAGTTTATTTAATTACGGTCAATTTATATATATGACGCAACTGTTGTGGGCGATTGCATAATATTTTTCTAATGACCAATAAAAATGTAACTAGAAGTTGATGATGCAATCCTACCTATGATTACATCACCTTTGTGTATAAATATCTTATCTCTGATAAAATTTTGCCATTAGTTAGTGCATTTATCCTTATCAAAAGTATTGTAGTTAGAAATGCCTAGGACGTGTGAACAGTGCTAATAATTTCTGTTATATATGTGGTGAGGTGACATTTCTATCACAAAAACGAAATATAACTAAAGTGATTAAGAAGGCGTACAGTTTGTATTTTGGCTGCAGAATAGGAGATCAAGATAAGAGCTGGGCGCCACACATATGCTGCAATACATGTGCAGCACATCTTAAACTGTGGTTGACTGGCAAAAAGCAAGCTATGCCTTTTGCAGTCCCAATGATTTGGAAAGAGCCCACTGATCATCTCAACAACTGTTACTTTTGCATGGTCCCTCCAATTGGGAAAGGCATATCAAAGAAGAAAAAATGGACTCTGGAATATCCAAACATCCCTCTGCAATATGTCCGGTACCACATGGCGATGACCTACCAGTTCCCAAAGTGCCAGAATCATTTTCAGCTGCTTCCATTGATGAAGAAGAGGACATTGGTGGTCCTGAACCATTAACCTCAAGCGACCCAGATTTTGAGCAAACTACATCCATTAAACCACACTTAATAACCTAAGGTGAACTGAATGATCTTGTAAGAGATCTGAATTTACCGAAGAACAAGGCGGAGCTTTTGGGTTCCAGATTGCAACAGTGGAATCTCCTGGCAGAAGATGTTACAATTTCTGTGTGTAGGAACCGCCAGAAGCCGCTTATTACATTCTTTTTCAAAGAGGGTGACCTTTCTGCGTGCCACAACATTTCTGGTTTAATGGCAGCCCTCAAAATCAATTACATACCGGAAGAGTGGAGGCTTTTCATTGATTCATCCAAGACGAGTCTTAAAGCTGTTTTGTTGAATAATGGTAATGTGTTACCGTCAATTCCAGTTGGTCACGCAGTTCAATTGAAAGAAACTTATGAAAACATTAAGCAGCTTTTGAAGTGTACAAACTACAATCATCATCATTGGTCACTTTGCGGTGACTTAAAAGTGGTCGCTCTTTTGCTTGGACTACAGGGTGGATACACCAAGTACTGTTGCTTTCTCTGTGAGTGGGATAGCCGTGCAAGAAGTGACCATTACATCAGAAGACATTGGCCAATCAGGCAGTCATTGCAGCCTGGCAGTAAGAACGTTGAGAACCCAGCAGCTGTCGACACCAGCAAGATTTTGTTGCCATCCTTGCACATTAAGCTGAGTCTCATGAAAAACTTTGTCAAGGCAATGGAGAAAACAGATGAGGCTTTCAAATACCTCATCAGAAAATTTCCAAGACTGAGTGAAGCTAAAATAAGAGAGGGAGTATTTGTTGGTCCGCAAATTCGAAAACTTCTTCATGATGACGAGTTTCTTTGCGTGTTGCATGGCAAAGAAAAAGCAGCATGGCTAGCATATATTTAAGTCAGTGGTGGACAATTTTCTTGGAAACAACAGATCTGATAATTACAATGAAGTTGTAGAAAATCTCCTTCTGAAGTATAAGAGTCTTGGCTGCAACATGTCTTTGAAAATTCATTTTCTGGATTCTCATCTGGATTTCTTTACGTCAAACTGTGGAGCGGTCAGTGATGAGCATGGTGAACGATTTCACAAGTTCATTGCTGCTATGGAGACAAGGTATCAAGGCAATTGGAGCCCTTCAATGCTTGCTGATTACTGTTGGACTGTGACAAGAGACACCTCATTGATTGACTACAAGAAGCAAGCAAAGAGAGCTCGAACAGCGACTGAATAATGACGGAATGGGTTCAAATGTGCCTTTTTAAAACATATGTGAACTTTAAATAATGTTTTTATTTTTTCTATCATTTTATGTTGAAATATCAATTAATTGAGTATGTAAGCACAATTTTTATAATGCTAAAGTAGAAAGACTAGCTGTTCACCCCAGAGAATTAAACAAGCATACATTATTTGTATTGCTGTAATGTAAATTCATCATTTTTTTAAAAACCAGAGCCAATTGGTGAATTTCATTATGATATTTGAAATCAGCATGTCAAAATCAATAAGAAATGGTATATTTAATTTCACCTCTACACCTCACGGTAGAAGGGGAACGACTAAGTAAGTATATTTAATTTCTGGTACAAATAACTTTTGAAAATTTGTTGACTAGTGTTATCAGTGTTACAGTAGCACTTCAGAATCCATACACTTTGTTCTAAATTAAATTCACTAATGTAGTTTTTCTTACACAAATAATGTCATCTTGTGGGGTGCTCTGCAACTGTGCATGTTTATTTACCATCTAGAATTGTGCTTTTTAATGGGTATGGTGAGCAGAAGGTCTCCTGGTGGTATAAAAAGATATTTGAAATTTGGTTTTAACATAAGTTTAGGAGTTTTATTTTCCAATATGTTTCAACAGACTTATAGTCCTTCTTCTTCTTCCTCGTTCATCCTGAAAAGGACGTTGGTTGCGTTGTGTCTGTTTACGCCGGAGCTGCGATATCTGCACCTTTCGGCCGACACATCCGACTTCAGCACGACATTTTTTGGGACCGGGTTTGCCTTCCCTCTTTGATCCCTACTCTCTCAGCCAGACTGCAGTGATGCAGCCTGTTTCCAGGACCACCATGTGGAGGTGGAGTAGGGTCTTGGTCAGCTCTGGTTCGCTGACCCTGACGCAAGCAGTCAGCTTTGGGTCGCTGACTGCATTCCACTTTTGACGTGCCTTAGGTCCCAACAGACTCATACAAAGAATAAAATTACAGATCAAAAAGGTCTTTACAATTCATTGGATATATGTTCTTAAAAGTTATCCCCAAACAGCCAAAAGAAAAGAAAGTTAGCGACTGAAAGAAATCCTTCATGGATGACTGTGTCTGTTGTCTTTTAAAAATCATTTTAATCTTAGTGATATGTAATTATTGCTTAATTGCATTATTAAAATTCATAAACTTTTGTAGAAGATCCTATTTTAGTAATATAAGTACATCACAGCATAAAGCATATGTGATTGTGTTGTTTGTATTTCGTGGTCATAAAAACAGATGTGTAGTTTATATTTAGCAGAATGCAAGAGAAAAAAAAAGGAGGTAAACCACAGATCAATCATCACTCTACTTCATTGTTGAAATGATAAAATCTCTTCTCAGTTTATGTATGAGTTACATGCATTTAAAGTTTGTTAATGTTCTTGGGGATTTATAACACGCATGTAAATAATATATTTTATTATAATATATACATACTTACATTATATACACGTACATGGAAGGTGACAGACCTGTGGGGGGGGGGGGGGGGGGGGGGGGGGGGGGATGGTACAACAAAAAAGGTAGGTAGACAGTAATAGGCTCTTTCTAGACATAGTAAACTAAGAAATTACCAAGAACTGAAAGGGATGAAGACAACCTGCACTTGCAGCAAAGAGCTGATTTCCGATCTGTACTGTTTGTTACTTATATAAATCTTTCTCTTTCCTTGCCTGTTATGAGAACAGCATTTTTTTCACTTTATTTCCCTAGAATCATCCATATCTCTGTGATTTTGTACATTCAAATATGTCTGAAAACAACAAATCTGGTTTTGTTTTACTTTCAGATATAGCTCAAAATTTCTGCAAGATGTTAAGGAAGAGTATTCATCAGGTCATAAGCACAACAAAACAATGGGTCTGGCAAAGGTACCTCCACCTCAACCGACAGAGTATCTAAAAAAACATGAAAAGGAACCACGACTACCAAGAAGTAAACTATTTTAATTTTGTCAAGGGAAAATTTGATAACTATATAACTATTTTTTCATTGATATATATGTTGGTGAGCTAGAAATAATATTTTCTGAAATGTAAAAAGAAATAAAATATATATATATGTATATTGACAGAGTGGTTAGAGCGCTGGTCTCTCGTGACAAAGGTGCCAGGTTTAAATCACGGTACTGACATGCTCCAGTCTACCCAGCTGTAAATGGGTACCTGGCTTTGAGTTAGGGAAGGAAAAGGCAGTGAGGAAGGGACCTCTCGATGCTGGACCTAGTATGGTGAAGTTTCCTAACACTTCACTCCCCTACAGTAGTATCTGCTATGAGACTACCTTTACCTTTGTGTGTGTATATATATATATATATATATATATATATATATATATATATATATATATATATATATATATATATATATATATATATATATATATATATATATATATATTCAATAAATCATGCATATATGCTGAAGCTTTCTTACCACTTAGACAGCAGATATATTTGTTTTGTACTTTAATAAAGGCAGACTTTGCGGTTTTATGAAAATGTGTATTCACACCCTAAGTAAGTTACATGATACAGCATATATTAAAATAAGTACGTTCTCAATTTAGGATGTTTAAAACTTACATTTGACAACTCTGTTAATAAAATGTCAACTTTGTACAAAAGGAAAACATTTATGAGACACAACGTATTGCCAGTTTGTATGATAAATGCATTGAGTTGAATTCACCTCTTTACATTACATTTGTGGAGTATGAAAAGGCATTTGACAGTGTAGACAGAGAATCACTTTGGAAGTTTATGAGGGATTATGGAATCCCCTGAAGATCATTAACTTAATAAAGAAAACTTCCAAAGACATGGCATGCAGTTTTTTTTCATAAATGACATCTTACAGAAGTGTTTGGTATAAGAACGAGTGCAACAGGGATACCTCTTTTCACCACTTCTTTTCCTATTGGCTCAAGATTGAGTTAAAAAAACATCTACCTCAGCAAATCGAAATGGAATCCAGTGAACTCTGACTAAACAGCTTGATGATCTAAATTTTGCCAATACCTGGCACTTCTGTCCAATAACCGTAATCAGGTGCAGATCGAAATTAAAATAGTCAATGAGAAATCATTGCAGGTGGGCCTGAAAGCATATAGGGAGAAAACTAAGATGATAAGAATAAATGCAGGAAACAATATTAAGATTGTACCGGAAGAAATACCATAACACAAAGTAGAATCATACACATACCTTGGCAGCAATATAGACAAAATTGGAGGGACACGACAGAAAGTGCTACCAAATAAAAAAAATACAATGGCTAGAGGAGCTTTCATTGTATTGGGATATATATGGAGATCAAAAGAAAACATACAAATCAGAATTTTCACTTCAAATGTCAAGTCAAATCTACTTTATGGCTCTGAAACATGGAGAACAACAAAAAGAACCAAAAAGCTACAGACTTACATAACTGGGTGCTTGCTAGAATAGAAGGATTGAAGTGATATGACAAGATCACAAATGTGGAACTGATGACAAGAACCAGACAAACACTAGTGAAACAAGAGATTGGAAGAAGACGCAGGTGTTAGATAGGACACACACTGAGGAAAACTGTTGATATCATTATCAGGCAGTCCTTGCTCTGAAACCCCCCAGGTAAGAGAGGTAGAGGAAGACCAAAGAACACATGGCGAAGAGAGCTAGAGACAAACATGAAGAGGATTAAAAAAACATGAAGCTGATGGCAGGGAACAGGAAGACTTGGCATATGTTTGTTGAAAGCTTTTGCTCCTTGGGGACCTGAAGGGTGATGATGATGGCATGAATGGCATAAAAAAATCAAGATCTATGATAGAACAAGACGCAGAGTAGAGTTGATATAAATTTTATTTATGGGGCTAGTTTTGGCAGATTCATAAGCAGAGAACTTCTTATGTGTTTTTCCAAATAAACATGTGACAAAAAGAATGAGAAATAATAGACAACAATAACACTGACAAACAACATTTTTCTTTCTTATATAAGAATAAGTGTTCTTAGGTCAGTTTCTTGCGCTGATTTCAAATTTGAAATCCGTTTATCTCTATCACATCGGGTTCTTAAGATATTTGTGAGTAAATATATTTTTGGGAAACCGTTATTTGCTCCGTTTCATTTTTACTATATAACTTATTAAAAATTAATAAAATGCAAAATAATTCTACTTTTTATACTGCTAAAAGATGCATGACATATGTTACGCTATTTTTCCAATAGTTACTGTATTGTGAAATAATTCTGAGTGAAATTCGGCTTATCTGTTCTGTTACGTGTGCGGATATTTTACCGATCGTGTTCACCAGAAAAAACTTTACACCATTACTAAAGAAAGCATATGAACTTTATTTCGATTCAAAAGCTGATGATGCAAATAAATCTTGGAAGCCAAATGCAGTTTGTTCGACTTGTGCAAATACATTGGCAGGTTGGTTACGAAAATCGCCGAAGCATAAGTCGATGCTTTTTGGAGTGCCTGTAATATGGCGTGAACCGACAAATCACGCTACTGATTGTTACTTCTGCTTGACAAATATCCATGGTTTCACTTTTAAAACTAGAAAGTCTGTGGTTTATCCAAATATTGAATCGGTTTCGAAACCAGTGCCTCATGATCCAATCACGTGTCCGATCCCAGTTCCACCAGAACAATATCCGTTGGACGTGAATGAACCATCAGAAAGTGATAGTTTACCTGCTTTAGAAACTAATTCTGACTCGGATTATATACCAGTGAATGATGGTGTTCACTTAATTAACCATTCGGAACTTTCAGATCTAATACGTGATCTCGCTCTTACCAAAGGACAAGCGGAATTACTCGGTTCACGACTCAAAGAATAGAACCTTGTTCAATACTTTGAGATGGATGATGACATTTGCTATTGCAAAGATGTAAACGGTCTAATGGTGCACCTCGGTCATGAGGACATAGTCAACGAATGGCGACTTTTCATCGACTCTTCCAAGACTAATCTAAAAGCCGTGTTATTGCATAACGGAAATTTATTTTCATCAATTCCAGTCGCCTACTCTGTTCATATGAAAGAAACTTATCACAATATGGCTATACTTTTGGCAAAAATAAAGTACAATGACTACCAATGGCGGATTTGTGGAGACCTAAAGGTCATTGCAATTCTCACGGGCATGCAGACTGGGTATACTAAATTTTGTTGCTTCCTATGTGAATGGGACAGTCGCAACAGACAGGAACATTATGCAAGAAAGGTGTGGCCTATCAGGGATCGTATGCAGCTCGGGCATAAACATGTAATACACGAGCCATTAGTTAACAAAGACAGCATCATTTTACCACCGTTACATATAAAGTTGGGGCTCATGAAGAATTTCGTAAAAGCGTTAGATAAAACGAGCAAAGCTTTCACTTATCTTCGAGAAAAGTTTCCGCAAGATAGCTATGCAAAGATAAAGGAATGTATCTTTGTAGGACCTCAGATTAGGAAAGTTATTGCAGACAAACAATTCGAGAACTTGTTACATGGTAGTGAACTTCGCTCATGGATGGCATTCAAATCGATCGTCAATAACTTTCTGGGAAATCACAAATCTGTCGACTATGTGCATATTGTTAAGCAGTGCATAGATGCATACAGAATTATGGGCTGTAACATGTCCCTCAAAATCCATTTGCTTGATTCGCATCTTGACTTTTCCCCTGACAACCTTGGCGAAGTCAGCGATGAACATGGAGAACGATTCCATCAAGATATCGCTGTAATGGAGTCACGTTATCAAGGACGGTGGAGTGTGACCATGCTTACCGATTATTGTTGGATGCTTCATCGCGATGTACCACATGCCATTCACCGACGAAAGTCGACTGCAAAGAAATTCAAGCCTACATAACTGTTATACTTCTTGTACGAATGATGTAATACTGTATGCGTTGTTAAAAAACTTCAATTGCGTATTTCTAGAGATCCCGACCTGATAGAGAAAAACGGTTTGCAGATTTAAAAACAGCGCATTACAATTGACCAGAAAAACATAGGAATGTTAGAGAAAGAAAAAAAAAATTTTTTTTTGTTAGCCAGTGTAATCTGAGACCCAGCAATCGCTGGTATCAAACTCAACATGACAAGAATGTTGAGACTGGCGCAGTGTACCTTTTTTTCATACTAAGAAGACACTGAGAACTGGTACCAGAAATGGTAGTATTTTGTTTAAATAAGGGGCTCAGCTGGACACAAGAGATGTGTCTAAGATTTATGTGCTTCAATCAATACCCTTTATCTCCCAAAGGAGCATAGGCCTTCAACAAACACATGCCAAGCCCTCCTGTCCTGTGCCAACCGCTCAAGTTCTTCCCATGTTTTCCTCATCATTTTCACCTCTGTATCCAGTTCTCTTCTCCATGTGTTTTTTGGTCTACCTCTGCCTCTCTTTCTCTGTGGATTCCAGGACTGCCTTGTAATGTTATCAACAGGTTTCCTCAATGTGTGTCCTATCCATCGCCAACGCCTTCTTCTCAACGCTTGTTCCACTGGCACTTGTCTGGTTCTTGTCATCAATTCCACATTTGTGAATTTGTCATACCATTTCAGTCCTATTCTATGCAAGCACCGGTTTTAAAAAGTCTGTAGCTTTTTGGTTGTTGTTTTTGTTGCTCTCCATGTCTCAGAGCCATACAATAGGACTGACTTCACATTTGAGTTAAAGATTCTTATTTTCATGTTGGACTTGATTTCTCTTGTTCTCCATATGTTTCCCAATGCAATGAAAGCTCCTCTTGCTTTTTGTATTCTTATTTTGATATTACTGTCTGTCTGTCCAACTTTGTCTATATTACTGCCATGATATGTGTACAATTCTACAAATTTTAGTGGTGTTTCTTCAAGTTCAACCTTGTTATCATTTCTTGCATTTATTCTCATAATCTTTGTCTTTTCCCTATGTATTTTTAGGCTCACTTGTGACCTCTCATCGAGAATTTTTATTTTGTCTAGCATCTCATTATGGTTATGGGACAGAAGAGCCAAGTCATCTGCAAAATCCAGATCATCAAGCTGTTTAGTCAGATTCCACTTCTGTTGTGTGATGTCGATGTTTTCATAACCCAATCTATTGCAAGTAAGAAAAGAAATGGAGACAAGAGGCATCCCTGTCTCACTCCCGTTCTAATCCTAAACGGTTCTGTAAGTTGTCCTTCATGAAGAACTCTGCATGTCATGTCTTCATTCATTCATTTCATAACCCTCCACTCCCAAAGGAGCATAGGCCTTCAACAAACACATGCCAAGTCCTCCTGTCACGTGCCATCATCTCAAGTTCTTTCCATGTTCTCCTCATCATTTTCACCTCTGTTTCCAACTCTCTTCTCCATGTACTTCTTGGTCTTCCTCTGCCTCTCTTGCCCTGGGGGTTCCAGAACAAGGACTGCCTTGTAATGCTATCAACAGGTTTCCTCAGTGTGTGTCCTATCCATCGCCATCGTCTTCTTCTCATCTCTTGTTCCACTGGCACTTGTCCAGTTCTTGTCATCAGTTCCACATTGGTAACCTTGTCATACCATTTTAATCCCTCTATTCTACGCAAGCACCCATTTATGAAAGTCTGTAGCTTTTTGGTTGTTGTCTTTGTTGTTCTCCATGTCTCCGAGCCATACAATAGGACTGACTTCACATTTGAGTTGAAGATTCTTATTTTCGTGTTGGATCCTATTTCTCTTGATCTCCATATATTTCCCAATGCAATGAAAGCTCCTCTTGCTTTTTGTATTCTTATTTTGATATCGCTGTCTGTCCCTCCAACTTTGTCTATATTACTGCCAAGATATGTGTATGATTCTACATCTTGTATTGGCGTTTCTTCAAGTTCAACCCTGTTTTCATTACCTGCATTTATTCTCATTATTTTTGTCTTTTCCCTGTGTATTTTCAGACCCAATTGCTGTGACCTCTCATCGAGTGTTTTCAATTTGTCCTGCATCTGATTACGGTTATGGGACAGGAGAGCCAAATCATCAGCAAAATCCAGATCATCCAACTGCTTAGTCAGAGTCCACTGGATTCCATTTCTGTTGTGTGTTGTCGATGATCTCATAACCCAATCTATTGCCAGCAAGAAAAGAAATGGAGACAAGAGGCATCCCTGTCGCACTCCTGTTCTTATCCCAAATGGTTCTGTAAGCTGTCCTTCATGAAGAACTCTGCACGTCATGTCTTCATAGGTTTTCTTTATTAAATTAATGATCTTCAGGGGAACTCCATAATACCATCAATTTCCAAAGTGATTCTCTGTCTACACTGTCAAATGCCTTTTCATAGTCCACAAATCCGATGTATAGCGGTTTATTGCATTCCAGACGTTGTTCAACTATTATTCTCAATGTGGCTATCTGGTCTGTTTTGTTGAAAACCTGCTTGTTCATCTCGCAGTTGCTTGTCTATGGACTCTTTTAATCTCTCAAGGATGATTCTGTTTAATACTTTTCCTGACACTGATAGTAACATTATTCCTCTATAATTTGTGCACTCTTGTAAATTTCCCTTCTTAAGCAACTTGACCAGATATCCTTCCTTCCATTCTGCTGGTATTTCCTCTCTCTCCCAGACTTTGCCAAGTAGTTTGTATAATATCTCTGTAGAGGTATCAATATCTGTTTTGATGGCCTCTGCTGGAATGCAATCTGGACCAGCTGCTTTTCCATCTTTCAGAAGCTTTATGGCTTTCTTTATTTCTTCTCTACTTGGTCATTCACAGCTGATTTGTAGCTCCTCTTCTGCTGGCTGGATGTCTGGGGGATCAGTTGGAGCTGGTCTACTGAGAAGCTCCTCAAAATGTTCTGTCCATCTCTTCATTTGTTCTTGTATATTACTAAGCAAAGATTTATGTGCTTAAGAACCACTTATGTTCCAAAGTGACTTAATAGATAAAGTGAATGAAGATGATCCTTAGCCACCGACTGTAGTTTCGACATTTCCTTCTCTGTTACTCTCCAGCGTTTCACACCATAGAGAAAGCACAGAAAGAACACAGCTCTCATGTAATCTTAATTTGGTGTTTGTGCTATACTGAGAAGACTTCCAGATGTTGTTGAGACTAGCAAAGGCTGTTCTGGCTTTATTCATTCTGTTCTTGGTGTCTTTGCTTGTTCCACCATCTGGTGTTACAATGCATCCTAGGTATGTAAATGTGTTCGTCTGTTCCAGCTTCTGGTTCTTTATTGTTATGGGCTCAGGACTGCCCACATTGAGTGTCATGACCTCTGTCTTCTTTAGACTGATGTTCAGACCCACCTGCTGGCTATACTTATTCAGTCTATCTGTTTTTTCTTGGATGTGTTGATGTTTTTGTTTATAAAGGTCTGCAAGAATTATCACAATTTTTATATGAGAGCATCATCATCACTCTATTGTCTGTGACTTGCTGGAACTGAAACTCATTAATTTTTCATCTCATGATGCCATTTGATGAGACTTCTCAGGTAGTTTGCATTTGATGTTTGTTACACAACAGAATCATATAGTTTAAGAATATTCAAATAAAGATTGTCTAGTATATCAATAGTTCCACTTTTCTCACATTAGAGGAGAGTTTCCATTACCCTGATGAAGACCACAGGAAGCCTCCAATTCCAAAGACAGATGATGTGCCTTTGATGGGTCTGAAGACAACGAAGAACTTTATCACCACAAACGCTGTAGAAACCATCACATCAGTTCCCAAACTTCCAGCTAAGAGATTTGTTGACACCAGACATGGTGATACTCAGAATCTCATTCCTTCAGGATTAGACCAAGTTTTTGTGCATAAAAAGGTATGACAGTATTGGAACAACTTTAGGTTGTCTACAGTATTTACCTATTTTATTTTTTTTTGTTTCTAAACATATAAACAATTATACCCAGGCCTGGGCTGGTTGAAATTTGTTGTGTTTTTTTTTTTTCAATATGAAAATTAGTCAAGAAAATTAAGCAATGTAGAAGGTAGAAATGAATTTTCTTGCTTAAATAAACACAGTTTTAAGGATTGTGTAATACCATAAAAATTTGAAAAATAATGTGTTACCAGCAGTACAATATACATGAGTGTTCCCTCTAAGCTTGCACAGCCAAACCTTGTTCAAATGGTACCACTGCAATGTTGTAATTGTTTTTACATGATGTCATTCATGTTCAAAATTCTTGTTTCATAAAAAATGTGCAGCTACACTTCACACTTACATTACTGGTTCATTGAGGATGTTAGTAAAACAGTTATCACACAAAAATTCTGACCAGAGTGATATTGGATCATATAAAAGAAGCTGTAGATGGAAAATCAGCAAGAAACAAGCAGAATTTCAAGCAGGATAAATCATGCACAGGTCACATAGCGACAATGAAGCACATGATAATACAGCCATCTTGGGAATGTTGTGAATACTGAGGCATACATCCTTTCAGAAATTGGTTAAAACAATTGAAGATGTTTTTTAAGATATTACCTGCAGAATAGTTCGTAAGGTAAGCTCTCAGAACCTTTTACAACACAAACTGAGGACAGGGATGTCAGCTCTCACAGCTATCTTCCTCACGATTATTGACTGGATAATGAGGCAACAGAATGAAAATAAACAGAGATAAAATAGAAATTTAACATAAAAACTAGAAAATCTGGACTTTGCAGTTGTCTTTTACCACATAAACAACAATTCATGCAGAAAAACAAAACAAACAGACTAACAGCAGAATAATACAAGAAAATAGATTGAAAGATTCTGTAAAGATAAATAATCGAATAATTCAAGAAGCTCAGAGCTTTACTTATTTATGGAGCGTTGACAAAGACGAAAGACAAATCAGAACATTAAAACCAAGAATGAAAAAAATAAATTCATCTTCAACTCTCTCCGCCCAATATGGAGCTTTACAGCTTCCTCCCAGGAAAGGTAAAAAATAGGCTGCTTAACAAAAATTCTATACCCATACTTCTGTTTCAGAAACATGGCATGTCACCAAATGTATCATGTCCAGACTTTAGACCTTTGTTGAGGGCGGGTTCTTTCGTTGAGTCATGTTGAACATTGCTTTCAATGCGCTTTTTTCAAAGTTAATAATCTTGGGGTCATCGGGTTATTCCTTTCGAACCCCATCGATCTATTATCAATCTTATTGTTATTAACGAGCGATCGTGCATAATCAATATGAATGAACAAACAAACGGGCTCAACTGGTCAGCCAACTCTAAGGGTCATCAATAGAGCAAACTCCTTCCTTTTCTGAGTCCATAATAACGACACATTTATTAAGTGGTACATCACAATTCATGGCATAACAAGGTTCATTAATACAATTCATCTCCAATTTGTGCAGTCCAGTCCAAACATATATATATCAATTATTATTGTCGTCAAAAACATGGTAGGCTATATATACGCACTGCTGCGATACAGTCAGTCGATAGTGAGACCTACCAGCTTGCGAACTTGGATCATAACATGATCAAATTACTCCCGTAATCTGGACTTCAACAATAATGGTTATCCATAACCATTCTTACTTTAATCATAATAAAGGCTGACCCTCTAGCCAAAATTCTCGAAGAAATACTCTGCACTATAATGACATCCTGGGAGTAAACAGAATACGTCCGACTCATTCGGAGTTTATAATAAAAAGGTTAAACGTAAAACGTACTCAAGCGGGACCATACCAACCCTGACACGTCATAAAGTTACTATACACTTCGCGTTCAATAAAATACCGTGAAGCGTGAAAAACATTCTTTATTTATAACATCTCAAGCATCTAATGCGTAACTTTAAAGTGCTCACAACTGTAGCAGACGACATCGTTAAAAACGTGTCGTAACAACCTTCATCAAGAAATGTTTTTAATTGCATTCTTTAAATCAGATGTTCAGTAGTATTGACAAATATTAACATGTGGACATAGCTAGATAACAACAAATCCATTTGGATATTACAGAGAAAAAGTAGAAATAGATAAGAAGTACCTTTAATAAACACCAAACGGTATAACTAAATACACCCTGGACTTGAACCCTCAAAGAACAGTTGAAAAGGAAGCCAAAGGAACCAAAATATCATGGGCAGAGTTAAAAATGGTTGCCCAAAATAGCAAGTGGTGAAGATGATCAGTTACAGCCTTATTTTCAAGAGCATTTTAAAAGGACTGATAATGGTGATGTTGACAATTGACATGATTTCATGGATACTAATATGTGTAAACACATTTTGGTTTTTGTTATTTTTTTTTTTGGTTCTAATAATATGACTGAATAAGCAACTTTAAAATATTTTTTTGGTAAGTTTGTTATAAAGTTTTTAAAAAGTGTGCAGTCTTTGCTAGACTGTGGTGAGTTACGCACACACATGTACTGTGCTACTGCATACATTTTTTAACATGCTGTAACTATTCTTTCTTTTTTTAAATTAAGGATTTTGGTGAGGTCCCGGTATACCTGTCAAAGCGAAAAGAGGAGATGAAAAGAGCACAAGATGAATATGATCACTATATTGCTGACAATTTTAAGCAAGGAGCGCTGAGGCAGCTGACAGAGGAAGAGCGTGGTGCCATTCTGGATGGCCTGAAGGCAAATTGGGATGATGTCCAGGACCAGTATCAAGGCTTGTCTGTGGTCACAGACACAGCACCCAAGAAGTACAAGAAGGAAAGGCTTGAAGCCCAGATGAAGCAACTTGAGAGGGATATTGAAGTGTTTGAGAAACATAAAATTATTTATATTGGAAATTAAGAACTTAGTGTGCACAAATCTACTGGAATGTGTGTACTAAGTTATCAGCATATCTTAAAAAGTACTAGCATAATTATTTTTTTAAATACTTAAACTAAGGGCTGGTATACTATGACTGGTAAATTTAGAGCTATGTTACTACTATGCACTGAAAATCAAGAACTATCTTTGAATACACTGACTAACAAAAAAAAATTTTTTTTTTCTTTCTCTAACAGGTCTATGTTTTTCTGATCAATTTTAATGCGCTGTTTTTAAATCTGCAAACCGTTTTTCTTTATCAGGTCGGGATCTCTAGAAATACGCAACTGAAGTTTTTTAACAACGCATACAGTATTACAACATCATTCGTACAAGAAGTATAAGAGTTATGTAGGCTTAGGCTTGAATTTCTTTGCAGTCGACTTTCGTCGGTGAATGGCATGTGGTACATCGCGATGAAGCATCCAACAATAATCGGCAAGCATGGTCACACTCCACCGTCCTTGATAACGTGACTCCATTACGGCGATATCTTGATGGAATCGTTCTCCATGTTCATCGCTGACTTCGCCAAGGTTGTCAGGGAAAAAGTCAAGATGCGAATCGAGCAAATGGATTTTGAGGGACATGTTACAGCCCATAATTAAGTATGCATCTATGCACTGCTTAGCAATATGCACAAAGTCGACAGATTTGTGATTTCCCAGAAAGTTATCGACGATCTATTTGAATGCCATCCATGCGCGAAGTTCACTACCATGTAACAAGTTCTCGAATTGTTTGTCTGCAATAACTTTCCTAATCTGAGGTCCTACAAAGATACCTTCCTTTATCTTTGCATCGCTAACTTGCGGAAACTTTTCTCGAAGATAAGTGAAAGCTTTGCTCGTTTTATGTAACGCTTTTACGAAATTCTTCATGAGCCCCAACTGTATATGTAACGGTGGTAAAATTATGCTGTCTTTGTTAATGGCTCGTGTATTACATTTGTATGCCCGAGCTGCATACGATCCCTGATAGGCCACACCTTTCTTGCATAATGTTCCTGTCTGTTGCGGCTGTCCCATTCACATAGGAAGCAACAAAATTTAGTATACCCAGTCTGCATGCCCGTGAGAATTGCAATGACCTTTAGGTCTCCACTGTAATGTTATGATGTATGTATATAAGCATTACCTCGTCATCTACACAAGCACACACATGTTTCAGAGAGCACTCAGTAAAAGCATGTTCAGTTCGTAGCCATGTTTATTTACAGAATATCGTACATGTCAAGATTCGCATTATATTACAATGTGTGGTTCGTACTTTAATGTATTCATATTACATCCCCCCTTTTTTGAAAAAAAAATGTGTGCAAACATTTCCAACGAAATGTTTCATGTGAGAAAGGATAAGTATGTGTAATGCTCAGTGTGAGTATATATGTCACTGTCTGTATCGGCTGGGAGGTGTCACTGTACGGCCAGAACGAGTGGTTTAAAGTGCTGGTGGTTCTGCGGAAGTCCCTGGTTTAGCTTGAGTTGGTTGTGATTTCGGCCTTGGCGCTTGTTGGTTTTGTGGGGCACCAAAGTCTGGAGTTACTGCATTGTCTGTTGAAAGCATGGGAATTCTCTGTTCTGTTGTATTCTGTGGGATTTCTCTTATGTCCACTCTGTTTCGCCTCAGGAGATTGCTGCTGCTGTCTGGTCTTAAAGTATAGCTCCTGGGTTCAGGGTTTCTGGAAATGATTGTTGCTTTTGACCATGTGTCATTGTTGTGGTTGTAGGTAGTCACATGCTGACCAGGATATAATGGTGGTAAGTCTTTAGCACATTTGTCATAGTTGGATTTCTGAACTTGCTGACGATGCTGAAATTGATCATATGTGCTGTCTCTATGTTGTGGACGGAAGTGGACCTTAGATGGTAGGAGGTCTTTAATTCTTCTATCAAACATAAGTTCTGCTGGACTGTCGATCTTACTGTCTACCGGTGTTGTTCTCCATCTCAAGAGTGCTAGGTGTACATCCTCTGTTCTTGTTTTCTTCATGATTGACTTGATAGTTTGTATCTGTCTCTCAATGAAACCATTAGATTTAGGGTATCTAGGTGATGATGTTGTGTGTTTTGATCTTCCAGTCCTTAGTGAAGTTTCTGTATGCTTGACCTGAGAAATGTGGACCGTTGTCTGATCTAATTTCATCTGGGATGCCAAACATGCTGCAATACTTCTTTGTAATGTCTGCAATAACAGCTGACGGTGAGGGTTGTGGAAGTTTCTCAATGATGGGAATTTGCTGTAGTAATCAGCAATAATAAGATAGTCATTATTGTCGATTGAGAAAATATCAGTTCCTATAATGCTCCAAGGGCTCAATGGTATGTCTGATGGTATGAGAGGTTCTCTGCACTGCCTATTTGCATGTTCTTGGCAAATTGAACAGTTTTTACATAGTGTTTCTATGTCCTTGTTTATCTGTGGCCAGTAAACATCTTTCTTTGCTCTCAGTTGTGTCTTCACAATACCAAGGTGACTATTATGGAGCTGTTTAAGGATGATATCGCGTTGTGTTTCTGGTACAACAATGCGATCTCCTTTAAGGATCAGACCATCTTCGATGCTTAACTCGTCCCTCATCGAGTAGTATGGACGGATGTGTGTTGGAACTTCCCTGATAGAGCTTGGCCATCCATGGTATATCAGTTCTTTGAGAGAGTTAAGGATAGGATCTCTCATTGTGCCTTCTCTGATGTGTTCAAGCCGATTATCGCTAAACTTGACAAAATCAACTTTGATGTTTGGGGTAAGATCTGCTGTCTTGTTGGGGTTTGGTAGTCTGCTGAGAGCATCTGCAAGACCTATATCCTCTCCTGGGATATACTGAATATTAAAATCATAACCTTGTGTTTCCAATAACAGAGCTTGTAGTCGTGGTGGTGCTGAAGCTATTGGTTTTTTATGAATCATCTCAAGTGGCTTATGATCTGAGAGAATTGTAAATGGGCGGTTGAAAAGAAATGTGTGGAAGCGTTTGATTCCAAAACGTACAGCTAGCATTTCTCTTTCAATGTTTGCAAGTTTCTTTTCGCCAGAACTTAATGATTTGCTTGCGTAAGCTACAGGACGAAGTTCTTTGGCATAGTGTCCTTCAGGATTTTTGTCTGGTTGCAAAAGTGCTGCTCCTAGGCCTTTCAGACTGGAATCAACCATGAGAAAAGTGGGTGCTTGCATGTCATAGTATTTCAAGCATGCATCAGATGATATGAGGGTCTTCAAGTGGTTGAATATGTGTTGGTAGTCTTCTGACCATTCATACGGAGTTTCATTCTGTAGTAGAGATCGCAAAGGTTCTGCAGCAGCTGACAAATTTGGTATGAATTGTGCTAGGAAATTGACAGCACCTAAGAATTGTTGCAGTTCCTTCTTTGTAGCTGGTGTTGGCATGTCATGAATATCTTCAACCTTTTTAGGGTCTGGTTTTACACCATTCTGGGTGTACAGCAATCCAAAAAATTGTATCTCCGTTGCCTTAATTGTACACTTTTTGCTGTTGAATGTTAGCCCATTGGCCTGTGCTACATGCATCAAGTTAATCAAGTTACGGTCGTGTTCTTGTTCTGACCTGCCGCAGACTACAATGTCATCCGCAATAGCCACTGTACCAGAACATTGCTCAACAATGTTGTCAATCTTCTGTTGAAAGATGTCTTGTGATACATTCAAACCAAATGGGAGTCTCTTGAAACAATACCTGCCGAATGGTGTTCGAAAAGTTGTAAGGAGTTGACTTTCCTCTGCTATCTCAACACTCCAGTATCCGTGTACAGCATCTAGTTTAGAAAAATATTTGGCATTGTGGAATCTGTGAGTTATCTCTTCCACTGTATGCATTTTGTGTGGACAGCGCTTTAGACTGTTGTTTAGGTGTTTTGGGTCAAGGCAAACCCGAAGAGAACCATCCTGCTTCAGAACGGTTGTGATACTACTACACCAATCAGAATGCTCTTCAACCTTTCTAATAACATCATTCTGCACCATCTTTTCTAGTTCTGTGGCAAGTTTCTGTTTAACATGTATAGGATACTTTCTAGGTGGGTCTATCTTTGGCTCAGCGTTGTCTTTTAAAACGAATCTTGCCTTTCCTGGAAGTTTGCCTATTCTGTCGAACTGTTCTGGGAATCGCTGTTTAAGGTCATCTACTCCAGTGACGTGTAGAGTAAGATGTTCTTTTTTGTCAGCTTTAATGTTGTTAATAGTTACCACACTCAGCTTTTCGCACATTGGTAAACCCAAAATTGCAGGTCCTTCAACATCTACCAAGTAAAATGTTGACAATGTCCATTCAGAGCCTCTGTATGAACATTCAAGTGTTACTGCTCCAAAACAGTCTATACTTGTTCCATTGTAAGCTCTTAGCTTTGTCCTGCCACTCCTACTTTTTACATCCCTTGTGGGAAATCCTTGCTCATCCACCTTGTCAGGCATGATCTGTCTGAATATTCTTAAGGGTAGAGTGTTACCTTGGGCACCTGTGTCTATCTTGAACCGAATATATCTTTCTTTGTGCCTTTTAATTCCTGGTATTCGGAATTGTACCTTGCAGAAAGCCTGCGTTCTCTTTGGTTCATTGCTGAAAGTTAGTATCTTCACAGTATCAAAACTGGAAGGATCACTTTCTTCACTGGAGTCAAAGTCCTCAGTCATCATAGAGTGTGTTTGTTTTGATGACTTTCTGCTGTGAAGTTTGTGTTGAGCACTGTCTTGTTTCCTCTTGAAACATAATTTTATCCAGTGGCCCCTCTTTCTGCAGTAATGACATGTAGAGTCTTTAGCTGGACAGTGGTTTTGTATGTGGTTTAGGCCACAACATTTACACATAGCACCTCTGCTTGTGTTGTGTTTTTCTTGTTGCTTCGAACCAGTTGCTTTGTTTTGTTTGGGTTTATAGCTTTTTACTGCATCCACCTGGGCTGTTACTGTACCTTGCTGAATTTGTTTAGTGCTTGTGCCTCGTGTTTCCTGCCTTCATCCAGAAGTTGTTGTAGATTTAGTGTATCACTCTGGCTCAGTATCCATTTCTGGAACTCTGGCATTGGTGTGCTGAGAAGGATCTGTTCGATAATTCGCTCTTTTTCTTCTTCTTTGTTAAATTTACATACACTTGTTTTCTCCTTGATGCGAGTGAAGAAATCATCTAAACTTTCATCAGGTTTCTGTCGCAGGTGGTGAAGTTCTAATCTTGCTGCTCTAAAGTTCGTGTGCTTTATTATCAGACGTTTTTCAAATTCGTCCAATATGGCTACGGGGTCGGTCGCTGACTCAACAGGCATGGCGGTAGCAAAACTGTTGTAAATTTTCAAACCTTCATCGTCCAATGCTTCTAGGATATATGGAGTTAGGGTTTGTCCTTCCAGACCAGTGGTCTTGGAATATAGATCTATGCGTTGGCGCCATAACAAGAAAGCTTCACTCTTATCGTCTTGACCGGCGAATCTCATTTGCGGTGCGTTGCGATATTGTTTCGCCGCCATGGCTGACTTCGATGACGAAAATTAGCCGAATACTGTACTCACGTGTTATCGTGTAGCTGTTTTGCGTCAGTCCGGTATCGACCGCTGCCACCATGTAATGTTATGATGTATGTATATAAGCATTACCTCGTCATCTACACAAGCACACACATGTTTCAGAGAGCACTCAGTAAAAGCATGTTCAGTTCGTAGCCATGTTTATTTACAGAATATCGTACATGTCAAGATTCGCATTATATTACAATGTGTGGTTCGTACTTTAATGTATTCATATTACATCCACAAATCCGCCATTGGTAGTCATTGTACTTTATATTTGCCAAAAGTATAGCCATATTGTCATAAGTTTCTTTCATATGAACAGAGTAGGCGACTGGAATTGATGAAAATAATATTCCGTTATGCAATAACACGGCTTTTAGACTAGTCTTGGAAGAGTCGATGAAAAGTTGCCATTCGTTGACTATGTGCTCATGACCAAGGTGCACCATTAGACCGTTTACATCTTTGCAATAGCAAATGTCATCATCCATCTCAAAGTATTGAACAAGTTCTCTGTGTCTATGACGAAATTTAGATATCGGAGTATTGGGCGCTAAAAGATTCCATTCTTTGAGTCGCGAACCGAGTAATTCCGCTTGTCCTTTGGTAAGAGCGAGATCACGTATTAGATCTGAAAGTTCTGAATGGTTAATTAAGTGAACACCATCATTCACCGGTATATAATCCGAGTCAGAATTAGTTTCTAAAGCTGGTAAACTATCACTTTCTGATGGTTCATTCACGTCCAACGGATATTGTTCTGGTGGAACTGGGATCGGACACGTGATTGGATAATGAGGCACTGGTTTCGAAACCGATTCAATATTTTGATAAACCACCGACTTTCTAGTTTTAAAAGTGAAACCATGGATATTTGTCAAGCAGAAGTAACAATCAGTAGTGTGATTTGTCGGTTCACGCCATATTACTGGCACTCCAAAAGGCATCGACTTATGCTTCGGCGATTTTCGTAACCAACCTGCCAATGTATTTGCACAAGTCGAACAAACTGCATTTGGCTTCCAAGATTTATTTGCATCATCAACTTTCGAATCGAAATAAAGTTCAATATTTCGCTCAGAATTATTTCAAAATACAGTAACTATTTGAAAAATAGCGTAACATATGTCATGCATCTTTTAGCAGTATAAAAAGTAGAATTATTTTGCCTTTTATTAATTTTTAATAAGTTATATAGTAAAAATGAAACGGAGCAAATAACGGTTTCTCAAAAATATATTTATTCACACATATCTTAAGAACCCGATGTGATAGAGATAAACGGATTTCAAATTTGAAATCAGCGCAAGAAACTGACCTAAGAACACTTATTCTTATATAAGAAAGAAAAATGTTGTTTGTCAGTGATATTAAGGACTGTTACTAAAATATTTCTGAAGTTTGAATTACTACTAAACTACAGCAAATTATTACAGTACTATGTTACTAGTATATGCTGGTCACTAAGAACTATATTACTAACATAGAGGTGAAGGTATAAGCTGGTAGTGCATGTTAACAACTTATATTTTTGGTATTAGTGTGTACTGAAAATTATCATTTATTATTCATTCATATTAGAAAGTAAGATCTGAGTCACTAGTGTGTATTAGAAACTTAGAGTGCTACAAGTATAAATACGACATTAAGAGGACCAAGTTACTAGCATAAATTAGAAAGTAAGTACTGAAATAATAGCATATATGAATTGTATATGTGTTATATATCCTATATTTAAAACTTAAGGACTAGCATATATGTTTTAAACAAAAGACTGACTTACCAGCTCATACTGTCAACTAAAGACCTGAGTTAAATACTAGCAACTACTTTATTTATTAGAATATATTGTAAATTAAGACTGTGTGAGAAGCAAATGTGTGAAACTGAGGACTAATTTATTAAAAGTCATGTTGCTGTATATTTGAAGAGTTACACACTTTTTTAAAACATTTTTATTTTCAATATTGTGTAATAATAGCAACAACCAACAGCTCTTTGTTTCATTGAATTCATGAAAGTCATATCGCTTTTTCAATTTCTTCATCATATTTGAAAATGGTGGTGACTGTACACTTTCTCCATCCTCACTTTGTTTGAATCAGGTGACAACATTATTATGTTTTTCAGAAGTTTTTATTCTTAACCTATGTACACATCTTGTGCTGTCATAATTGTAACTGAAAGTCATAAATGTATTTGTCTGCTTGTAAATATTTACATTTTCAAATAAAATTAATCAGAAACAATTATCCACAGTGATACTTCACCAAAATTTTTCATCAGTTTGTTTTTAACAGTTTAAAATAATTTTTTTTTTTATTGTTTCTCCAGCATTGTTGCAAATATTCCTGATGCTGGCATAATTTGAAACAAAGTTTATGTGATGACTTTTCAAAACCGTAAATAGGGGGGAAAATATTGCCACTGGCAACTAGAAATAAGGGAAATACTGTTTTATTTATTTATGTCTACTTGGTTGCTATGTAAAAATCAAAATTTAGTTGATTTTGTCTTAAGCATTCTTCTCTTCTTCTTCCGTCCTTAGCCACCGACCGTCAAAGCAGTCAGTGGCCATTACGCCTAGTGGCGTCTTAGGGCTGTAATGTTATGATGTATGTATATAAGCATTACCTCGTCATCTACACAAGCACACACATGTTTCAGAAAGCACTCAGTAAAAGCATGTTCAGTTCGTAGCCATGTTTATTTACAGAATATCGTACATGTCAAGATTCGCATTATATTACAATGTGTGGTTCGTACTTTAATGTATTCATATTACATCCCCCCTTTTTTGAAAAAAAAATGTGTGCAAACATTTCCAACGAAATGTTTCATGTGAGAAAGGATAAGTATGTGTAATGCTCAGTGTGAGTATATATGTCACTGTCTGTATCGGCTGGGAGGTGTCACTGTACGGCCAGAACGAGTGGTGTAAAGTGCTGGTGGTTCTGTGGAAGTCCCTGGTTTAGCTTGAGTTGGTTGTGATTTCGGCCTTGGCGCTTGTTGGTTTTGTGGGGCACCAAAGTCTGGAGTTACTGCATTGTCTGTTAATGGTGGTAAGTCTTTAGCACATTTGTCATAGTTGGATTTCTGAACTTGCTGACGATGCTGAAATTGATCATATGTGCTGTCTCTATGTTGTGGACGGAAGTGGACCTTAGATGGTAGGAGGTCTTTAATTCTTCTATCAAACATAAGTTCTGCTGGACTGTCGATCTTACTGTCTACCGGTGTTGTTCTCCATCTCAAGAGTGCTAGGTGTACATCCTCTGTTCTTGTTTTCTTCATGATTGACTTGATAGTTTGTATCTGTCTCTCAATGAAACCATTAGATTTAGGGTATCTAGGTGATGATGTTGTGTGTTTGATCTTCCAGTCCTTAGTGAAGTTTCTGTATGCTTGACCTGAGAAATGTGGACCGTTGTCTGATCTAATTTCATCTGGGATGCCAAACATGCTGCAATACTTCTTTGTAATGTCTGCAATAACAGCTGACGGTGAGGGTTGTGGAAGTTTCTCAATGATGGGAAATTTGCTGTAGTAATCAGCAATAATAAGATAGTCATTATTGTCGATTGAGAAAATATCAGTTCCTATAATGCTCCAAGGGCTCAATGGTATGTCTGATGGTATGAGAGGTTCTCTGCACTGCCTATTTGCATGTTCTTGGCAAATTGAACAGTTTTTACATAGTGTTTCTATGTCCTTGTTTATCTGTGGCCAGTAAACATCTTTCTTTGCTCTCAGTTGTGTCTTCACAATACAAGGTGACTATTATGGAGCTGTTTAAGGATGATATCGCGTTGTGTTTCTGGTACAACAATGCGATCTCCTTTAAGGATCAGACCATCTTCGATGCTTAACTCGTCCCTCATCGAGTAGTATGGACGGATGTGTGTTGGAACTTCCCTGATAGAGCTTGGCCATCCATGGTATATCAGTTCTTTGAGAGAGTTAAGGATAGGATCTCTCATTGTGTCTTCTCTGATGTGTTCAAGCCGATTATCGCTAAACTTGACAAAATCAACTTTGATGTTTGGGGTAAGATCTGCTGTCTTGTTGGGGTTTGGTAATCTGCTGAGAGCATCTGCAAGACCTATATCCTCTCCTGGGATATACTGAATATTAAAATCATAACCTTGTGTTTCCAATAACAGAGCTTGTAGTCGTGGTGGTGCTGAAGCTATTGGTTTTTTTTATGAATCATCTCAAGTGGCTTATGATCTGAGAGAATTGTAAATGGGCGGTTGAAAAGAAATGTGTGGAAGCGTTTGATTCCAAAACGTACAGCTAGCATTTCTCTTTCAATGTTTGCAAGTTTCTTTTCGCCAGAACTTAATGATTTGCTTGCGTAAGCTACAGGACGAAGTTCTTTGGCATAGTGTCCTTCAGGATTTTTGTCTGGTTGCAAAAGTGCTGCTCCTAGGCCTTTCAGACTGGAATCAACCATGAGAAAAGTGGGTGCTTGCATGTCATAGTATTTCAAGCATGCATCAGATGATATGAGGGTCTTCAAGTGGTTGAATATGTGTTGGTAGTCTTCTGACCATTCATACGGAGTTTCATTCTGTAGTAGAGATCGCAAAGGTTCTGCAGCAGCTGACAAATTTGGTATGAATTGTGCTAGGAAATTGACAGCACCTAAGAATTGTTGCAGTTCCTTCTTTGTAGCTGGTGTTGGCATGTCATGAATATCTTCAACCTTTTTAGGGTCTGGTTTTACACCATTCTGGGTGTACAGCAATCCAAAAAATTGTATCTCCGTTGCCTTAATTGTACACTTTTTGCTGTTGAATGTTAGCCCATTGGCCTGTGCTACATGCATCAAGTTAATCAAGTTACGGTCGTGTTCTTGTTCTGACCTGCCGCAGACTACAATGTCATCCGCAATAGCCACTGTACCAGAACATTGCTCAACAATGTTGTCAATCTTCTGTTGGAAGATGTCTTGTGATACATTCAAACCAAATGGGAGTCTCTTGAAACAATATCTGCCGAATGGTGTTCGAAAAGTTGTAAGGAGTTGACTTTCCTCTGCTATCTCAACACTCCAGTATCCGTGTACAGCATCTAGTTTAGAAAAAATATTTGGCATTGTGGAATCTGTGAGTTATCTCCTCTTCCACTGTATGCATTTTGTGTGGACAGCGCTTTAGACTGTTGTTTAAGTGTTTTGGGTCAAGGCAAACCCGAAGAGAACCATCCTGCTTCAGAACGGTTGTGATACTACTACACCAATCAGAATGCTCTTCAACCTTTCTAATAACATCATTCTGCACCATCTTTTCTAGTTCTGTGGCAAGTTTCTGTTTAACATGTATAGGATACTTTCTAGGTGGGTCTATCTTTGGCTCAGCGTTGTCTTTTAAAAAGAATCTTGCCTTTCCTGGAAGTTTGCCTATTCTGTCAAACTGTTCTGGGAATCGCTGTTTAAGGTCATCTACTCCAGTGACGTGTAGAGTAAGATGTTCTTTTTTGTCAGCTTTAATGTTGTTAATAGTTACCACACTCAGCTTTTCGCACATTGGTAAACCCAAAATTGCAGGTCCTTCAACATCTACCAAGTAAAATGTTGACGATGTCCATTCAGAGTCTCTGTATAAACATTCAAGTGTTACTGCTCCGAAACAGTCTATACTTGTTCCATTGTAAGCTCTTAGCTTTGTCCTGCCACTCCTACTTTTTACATCCCTTGTGGGAAATCCTTGCTTATCCACCTTGTCAGGCATGATCTGTCTGAATATTCTTAAGGGTAGAGTGTTACCTTGGGCACCTGTGTCTATCTTGAACCGAATATATCTTTCTTTGTGCCTTTTAATTCCTGGTATTCGGAATTGTACCTTGCAGAAAGCCTGCGTTCTCTCTTTGGTTCATTACTGAAAGTTAGTATCTTCACAGTATCAAAAGTGGAAGGATCACTTTCTTCACTGGAGTCAAGGTCCTCAGTCATCATAGAGTGTGTTTGTTTTGACGACTTTCTGCTGTGAAGTTTGTGTTGAGCACTGTCTTGTTTCCTCTTGAAACATAATTTTATCCAGTGGCCCCTCTTTCTGCAGTAATGACATGTAGAGTCTTTAGCTGGACAGTGGTTTTGTATGTGGTTTAGGCCACAACATTTACACATAGCACCTCTGCTTGTGTGTTTGTGTTTTTCTTGTTGTTTCGAACCAGTTGCTTTGTTGTGTCTAGGTTTATAGCTTTTCACTGCATCCACCTGGGCTGCTAATGTACCTTGCTGAATTTGTTTAATGTTTAGTGCTTGTGCCTCGTGTTTCCTGCCTTCATCCAGAAGTTGTTGTAAAGTTAGCGTATCACTCTGGCTCAGTAGCCATTTCTGGAATTCTGGCATTGGTGTGCTAAGAAGAATCTGTTCAATAATTCGCTCTTTTTCTTCTTCGTTGCTAAAATTTACATACTCTTGTTTTCTCCTTAATGCGAGTGAAAAAATCATCTAGGCTTTCACCACGTTTCTGTCGCAGGTGGTGAAGCTCTAATCTTGCCGCTCTAAAGTTTGTGTGCTTTATGATCAGACGCTTTTCAAATTCGTCCAATATGGCTACAGGGTCGGTTGCCGACTCAACCGGCATGGCGGTAGCAAAACTGTTGTAGATTTTCAAACCTTCATCGTCCAATGCTTCTAGGATATATGGAGTTAGGGTTTGTCCTTCCAGACCAGTGGTCTTGGAATATAGATCTATGCGTTGGCGCCATAACAAGAAAGCTTCACTCTTATCGTCTTGACCGGCGAATCTCATTTGCGGTGCGTTGCGATATTGTTTCGCCGCCATGGCTGACTTCGATGACGAAAATTAGCCGAATACTGTACTCACGTGTTATCGTGTAGCTGTTTTGCGTCAGTCCGGTATCGACCGCTGCCACCATGTAATGTTATGATGTATGTATATAAGCATTACCTCGTCATCTACACAAGCACACACATGTTTCAGAAAGCACTCAGTAAAAGCATGTTCAGTTCGTAGCCATGTTTATTTACAGAATATCGTACATGTCAAGATTCGCATTATATTACAATGTGTGGTTCGTACTTTAATGTATTCATATTACAGGCAACAGCAGATAGGTTTTCTTTGCCATTGTTTCCCATCACGCCTAGTGGCGTCTTTAGGGCAACAGCAAATCAACCCATTTGCTGCTGTTTCCGTAATCGAAGTGACTGGCAAACAGGTGATCAGCCCGTTGATTGTAAGAGGCCTGCCAACATGAAA